>CANUEZ040000174.1:0-55000 GCA_948099385.1 Fasciola hepatica
AACTAAAACTAAACTAAACTAAACTAAACTAAACTAAACTAAACTAAACTAAACTAAACTAAACTAAAACTAAACTAAACTAAACTAAACTAAACTAAACTAAACTAAACTAAACTAAACTAAACTAAACTAAACTAAACTAAACTAAACTAAACTAAACTAAACTAAACTAAACTAAACTAAACTAAACTAAACTAAACTAAACTAAACTAAACTAAACTAAACTAAACTAAACTAAACTAAACTAAACTAAACTAAACTAAACTAAACTAAACTAAACTAACTAAACTAAACTAAACTAAACTAAACTAAACTAAACTAAACTAAACTAAACTAAACTAAACTAAACTAAACTAAACTAAACTAAACTAAACTAAACTAAACTAAACTAACTAAACTAAACTAAACTAAACTAAACTAAACTAAACTAAACTAAACTAAACTAAACTAAACTAAACTAAACTAAACTAAACTAAACTAACTAAACTAAACTAAACTAAACTAAACTAAACTAAACTAAACTAAACTAAACTAAACTAAACTAAACTAAACTAAACTAAACTAAACCTAAACTAAACTAAACTAAACTAAACTAAACTAAACTAAACTAAACTAAACTAAACTAAACTAAACTAAACTAACTAAACTAAACTAAACTAAACTAAACTAAACTAAACTAAACTAAACTAAACTAAACTAAACTAAACTAAACTAAACTAAACTAAACTAAACTAAACTAAACTAAACTAAACTAAACTAAACTAAACTAACTAAACTAAACTAAACTAAACTAAACTAAACTAAACTAAACTAAACTAAACTAAACTAAACTAAACTAAACTAAACTAAACTAAACTAAACTAAACTAAACTAAACTAAACTAAACTAAACTAAACTAAACTAAACTAAACTAAACTAAACTAAACTAAACTAAACTAAACTAAACTAAACTAAACTAAACTAAACTAAACTAAACTAAACTAAACTAAACTAAACTAAACTAAACTAAACTAAACTAAACTAAACTAAACTAACTAAACTAAACTAAACTAAACTAAACTAAACTAAACTAAACTAAACTAAACTAAACTAAACTAAACTAAACTAAACTAAACTAAACTAAACTAAACTAAACTAAACTAAACTAAACTAAACTAAACTAAACTAAACTAAACTAAACTAAACTAAACTAAACTAAACTAAACTAAACTAAACTAAACTAAACTAAACTAAACTAAACTAAACTAAACTAAACTAAACAAACTAACTAAACTAAACTAAACTAAACTAAACTAAACTAAACTAAACTAAACTAAACTAAACTAAACTAAACTAAACTAAACTAAACTAAACTAAACTAAACTAAACTAAACTAAACTAAACTAAACTAAACTAAACTAAACTAAACTAAACTAAACTAACTAAACTAAACTAAACTAAACTAAACTAAACTAAACTAAACTAAACTAAACTAAACTAAACTAAACTAAACTAAACTAAACTAAACTAAACTAAACTAAACTAAACTAAACTAAACTAAACTAAACTAAACTAAACTAAACTAACTAAACTAAACTAAACTAAACTAAACTAAACTAAACTAAACTAAACTAAACTAAACTAAACTAAACTAAACTAAACTAAACTAAACTAAACTAAACTAAACTAAACTAACTAAACTAAACTAAACTAAACTAAACTAAACTAAACTAAACTAAACTAAACTAAACTAAACTAAACTAAACTAAACTAAACTAAACTAAACTAAACTAAACTAAACTAAACTAAACTAAACTAAACTAAACTAAACTAAACTAAACTAAACTAAACTAAACTAAACTAAACTAAACTAAACTAAACTAAACTAAACTAAACTAAACTAAACTAAACTAAACTAAACTAAACTAAACTAAACTAAACTAAACTAAACTAAACTAAACTAAACTAAACTAAACTAAACTAAACTAAACTAAACTAAACTAAACTAAACTAAACTAAACTAAACTAAACTAAACTAAACTAACTAAACTAAACTAAACTAAACTAAACTAAACTAAACTAAACTAAACTAAACTAAACTAAACTAAACTAAACTAAACTAAACTAAACTAAACTAAACTAAACTAAACTAAACTAAACTAAACTAAACTAAACTAAACTAAACTAAACTAAACTAAACTAAACTAAACTAAACTAAACTAAACTAAACTAAACTAAACTAAACTAAACTAAACTAAACTAAACTAAACTAAACTAAACTAAACTAAACTAAACTAAACTAAACTAAACTAAACTAAACTAAACTAAACTAAACTAAACTAAACTAAACTAAACTAAACTAAACTAAACTAAACTAAACTAAACTAAACTAAACTAAACTAAACTAAACTAAACTAAACTAAACTAAACTAAACTAAACTAAACTAAACTAAACTAAACTAAACTAAACTAAACTAAACTAAACTAAACTAACTAAACTAAACTAAACTAAACTAAACTAAACTAAACTAAACTAAACTAAACTAAACTAAACTAAACTAAACTAAACTAAACTAAACTAAACTAAACTAAACTAAACTAAACTAAACTAAACTAAACTAAACTAAACTAAACTAAACTAAACTAAACTAAACTAAACTAAACTAAACTAAACTAAACTAAACTAAACTAAACTAAACTAAACTAAACTAAACTAAACTAAACTAAACTAAACTAAACTAAACTAAACTAAACTAAACTAAACTAAACTAAACTAAACTAAACTAAACTAAACTAAACTAAACTAAACTAAACTAAACTAAACTAAACTAAACTAAACTAAACTAAACTAAACTAAACTAAACTAAACTAAACTAAACTAAACTAAACTAAACTAAACTAAACTAAACTAAACTAAACTAAACTAAACTAAACTAAACTAAACTAAACTAAACTAAACTAAACTAAACTAAACTAAACTAAACTAAACTAAACTAAACTAAACTAAACTAAACTAAACTAAACTAAACTAAACTAAACTAAACTAAACTAAACTAAACTAAACTAAACTAAACTAAACTAAACTAAACTAAACTAAACTAAACTAAACTAAACTAAACTAAACTAAACTAAACTAAACTAAACTAAACTAAACTAAACTAAACTAAACTAAACTAAACTAAACTAAACTAAACTAAACTAAACTAAACTAAACTAAACTAAACTAAACTAAACTAAACTAAACTAAACTAAACTAAACTAAACTAAACTAAACTAAACTAAACTAAACTAAACTAAACTAAACTAAACTAAACTAAACTAAACTAAACTAAACTAAACTAAACTAAACTAAACTAAACTAAACTAAACTAAACTAAACTAAACTAAACTAAACTAAACTAAACTAAACTAAACTAAACTAAACTAAACTAAACTAAACTAAACTAAACTAAACTAAACTAAACTAAACTAAACTAAACTAAACTAAACTAAACTAAACTAAACTAAACTAAACTAAACTAAACTAAACTAAACTAAACTAAACTAAACTAAACTAAACTAAACTAAACTAAACTAAACTAAACTAAACTAAACTAAACTAAACTAAACTAAACTAAACTAAACTAAACTAAACTAAACTAAACTAAACTAAACTAAACTAAACTAAACTAAACTAAACTAAACTAAACTAAACTAAACTAAACTAAACTAAACTAAACTAAACTAAACTAAACTAAACTAAACTAAACTAAACTAAACTAAACTAAACTAAACTAAACTAAACTAAACTAAACTAAACTAAACTAAACTAAACTAAACTAAACTAAACTAAACTAAACTAAACTAAACTAAACTAAACTAAACTAAACTAAACTAAACTAAACTAAACTAAACTAAACTAAACTAAACTAAACTAAACTAAACTAAACTAAACTAAACTAAACTAAACTAAACTAAACTAAACTAAACTAAACTAAACTAAACTAAACTAAACTAAACTAAACTAAACTAAACTAAACTAAACTAAACTAAACTAAACTAAACTAAACTAAACTAAACTAAACTAAACTAAACTAAACTAAACTAAACTAAACTAAACTAAACTAAACTAAACTAAACTAAACTAAACTAAACTAAACTAAACTAAACTAAACTAAACTAAACTAAACTAAACTAAACTAAACTAAACTAAACTAAACTAAACTAAACTAAACTAAACTAAACTAAACTAAACTAAACTAAACTAAACTAAACTAAACTAAACTAAACTAAACTAAACTAAACTAAACTAAACTAAACTAAACTAAACTAAACTAAACTAAACTAAACTAAACTAAACTAAACTAAACTAAACTAAACTAAACTAAACTAAACTAAACTAAACTAAACTAAACTAAACTAAACTAAACTAAACTAAACTAAACTAAACTAAACTAAACTAAACTAAACTAAACTAAACTAAACTAAACTAAACTAAACTAAACTAAACTAAACTAAACTAAACTAAACTAAACTAAACTAAACTAAACTAAACTAAACTAAACTAAACTAAACTAAACTAAACTAAACTAAACTAAACTAAACTAAACTAAACTAAACTAAACTAAACTAAACTAAACTAAACTAAACTAAACTAAACTAAACTAAACTAAACTAAACTAAACTAAACTAAACTAAACTAAACTAAACTAAACTAAACTAAACTAAACTAAACTAAACTAAACTAAACTAAACTAAACTAAACTAAACTAAACTAAACTAAACTAAACTAAACTAAACTAAACTAAACTAAACTAAACTAAACTAAACTAAACTAAACTAAACTAAACTAAACTAAACTAAACTAAACTAAACTAAACTAAACTAAACTAAACTAAACTAAACTAAACTAAACTAAACTAAACTAAACTAAACTAAACTAAACTAAACTAAACTAAACTAAACTAAACTAAACTAAACTAAACTAAACTAAACTAAACTAAACTAAACTAAACTAAACTAAACTAAACTAAACTAAACTAAACTAAACTAAACTAAACTAAACTAAACTAAACTAAACTAAACTAAACTAAACTAAACTAAACTAAACTAAACTAAACTAAACTAAACTAAACTAAACTAAACTAAACTAAACTAAACTAAACTAAACTAAACTAAACTAAACTAAACTAAACTAAACTAAACTAAACTAAACTAAACTAAACTAAACTAAACTAAACTAAACTAAACTAAACTAAACTAAACTAAACTAAACTAAACTAAACTAAACTAAACTAAACTAAACTAAACTAAACTAAACTAAACTAAACTAAACTAAACTAAACTAAACTAAACTAAACTAAACTAAACTAAACTAAACTAAACTAAACTAAACTAAACTAAACTAAACTAAACTAAACTAAACTAAACTAAACTAAACTAAACTAAACTAAACTAAACTAAACTAAACTAAACTAAACTAAACTAAACTAAACTAAACTAAACTAAACTAAACTAAACTAAACTAAACTAAACTAAACTAAACTAAACTAAACTAAACTAAACTAAACTAAACTAAACTAAACTAAACTAAACTAAACTAAACTAAACTAAACTAAACTAAACTAAACTAAACTAAACTAAACTAAACTAAACTAAACTAAACTAAACTAAACTAAACTAAACTAAACTAAACTAAACTAAACTAAACTAAACTAAACTAAACTAAACTAAACTAAACTAAACTAAACTAAACTAAACTAAACTAAACTAAACTAAACTAAACTAAACTAAACTAAACTAAACTAAACTAAACTAAACTAAACTAAACTAAACTAAACTAAACTAAACTAAACTAAACTAAACTAAACTAAACTAAACTAAACTAAACTAAACTAAACTAAACTAAACTAAACTAAACTAAACTAAACTAAACTAAACTAAACTAAACTAAACTAAACTAAACTAAACTAAACTAAACTAAACTAAACTAAACTAAACTAAACTAAACTAAACTAAACTAAACTAAACTAAACTAAACTAAACTAAACTAAACTAAACTAAACTAAACTAAACTAAACTAAACTAAACTAAACTAAACTAAACTAAACTAAACTAAACTAAACTAAACTAAACTAAACTAAACTAAACTAAACTAAACTAAACTAAACTAAACTAAACTAAACTAAACTAAACTAAACTAAACTAAACTAAACTAAACTAAACTAAACTAAACTAAACTAAACTAAACTAAACTAAACTAAACTAAACTAAACTAAACTAAACTAAACTAAACTAAACTAAACTAAACTAAACTAAACTAAACTAAACTAAACTAAACTAAACTAAACTAAACTAAACTAAACTAAACTAAACTAAACTAAACTAAACTAAACTAAACTAAACTAAACTAAACTAAACTAAACTAAACTAAACTAAACTAAACTAAACTAAACTAAACTAAACTAAACTAAACTAAACTAAACTAAACTAAACTAAACTAAACTAAACTAAACTAAACTAAACTAAACTAAACTAAACTAAACTAAACTAAACTAAACTAAACTAAACTAAACTAAACTAAACTAAACTAAACTAAACTAAACTAAACTAAACTAAACTAAACTAAACTAAACTAAACTAAACTAAACTAAACTAAACTAAACTAAACTAAACTAAACTAAACTAAACTAAACTAAACTAAACTAAACTAAACTAAACTAAACTAAACTAAACTAAACTAAACTAAACTAAACTAAACTAAACTAAACTAAACTAAACTAAACTAAACTAAACTAAACTAAACTAAACTAAACTAAACTAAACTAAACTAAACTAAACTAAACTAAACTAAACTAAACTAAACTAAACTAAACTAAACTAAACTAAACTAAACTAAACTAAACTAAACTAAACTAAACTAAACTAAACTAAACTAAACTAAACTAAACTAAACTAAACTAAACTAAACTAAACTAAACTAAACTAAACTAAACTAAACTAAACTAAACTAAACTAAACTAAACTAAACTAAACTAAACTAAACTAAACTAAACTAAACTAAACTAAACTAAACTAAACTAAACTAAACTAAACTAAACTAAACTAAACTAAACTAAACTAAACTAAACTAAACTAAACTAAACTAAACTAAACTAAACTAAACTAAACTAAACTAAACTAAACTAAACTAAACTAAACTAAACTAAACTAAACTAAACTAAACTAAACTAAACTAAACTAAACTAAACTAAACTAAACTAAACTAAACTAAACTAAACTAAACTAAACTAAACTAAACTAAACTAAACTAAACTAAACTAAACTAAACTAAACTAAACTAAACTAAACTAAACTAAACTAAACTAAACTAAACTAAACTAAACTAAACTAAACTAAACTAAACTAAACTAAACTAAACTAAACTAAACTAAACTAAACTAAACTAAACTAAACTAAACTAAACTAAACTAAACTAAACTAAACTAAACTAAACTAAACTAAACTAAACTAAACTAAACTAAACTAAACTAAACTAAACTAAACTAAACTAAACTAAACTAAACTAAACTAAACTAAACTAAACTAAACTAAACTAAACTAAACTAAACTAAACTAAACTAAACTAAACTAAACTAAACTAAACTAAACTAAACTAAACTAAACTAAACTAAACTAAACTAAACTAAACTAAACTAAACTAAACTAAACTAAACTAAACTAAACTAAACTAAACTAAACTAAACTAAACTAAACTAAACTAAACTAAACTAAACTAAACTAAACTAAACTAAACTAAACTAAACTAAACTAAACTAAACTAAACTAAACTAAACTAAACTAAACTAAACTAAACTAAACTAAACTAAACTAAACTAAACTAAACTAAACTAAACTAAACTAAACTAAACTAAACTAAACTAAACTAAACTAAACTAAACTAAACTAAACTAAACTAAACTAAACTAAACTAAACTAAACTAAACTAAACTAAACTAAACTAAACTAAACTAAACTAAACTAAACTAAACTAAACTAAACTAAACTAAACTAAACTAAACTAAACTAAACTAAACTAAACTAAACTAAACTAAACTAAACTAAACTAAACTAAACTAAACTAAACTAAACTAAACTAAACTAAACTAAACTAAACTAAACTAAACTAAACTAAACTAAACTAAACTAAACTAAACTAAACTAAACTAAACTAAACTAAACTAAACTAAACTAAACTAAACTAAACTAAACTAAACTAAACTAAACTAAACTAAACTAAACTAAACTAAACTAAACTAAACTAAACTAAACTAAACTAAACTAAACTAAACTAAACTAAACTAAACTAAACTAAACTAAACTAAACTAAACTAAACTAAACTAAACTAAACTAAACTAAACTAAACTAAACTAAACTAAACTAAACTAAACTAAACTAAACTAAACTAAACTAAACTAAACTAAACTAAACTAAACTAAACTAAACTAAACTAAACTAAACTAAACTAAACTAAACTAAACTAAACTAAACTAAACTAAACTAAACTAAACTAAACTAAACTAAACTAAACTAAACTAAACTAAACTAAACTAAACTAAACTAAACTAAACTAAACTAAACTAAACTAAACTAAACTAAACTAAACTAAACTAAACTAAACTAAACTAAACTAAACTAAACTAAACTAAACTAAACTAAACTAAACTAAACTAAACTAAACTAAACTAAACTAAACTAAACTAAACTAAACTAAACTAAACTAAACTAAACTAAACTAAACTAAACTAAACTAAACTAAACTAAACTAAACTAAACTAAACTAAACTAAACTAAACTAAACTAAACTAAACTAAACTAAACTAAACTAAACTAAACTAAACTAAACTAAACTAAACTAAACTAAACTAAACTAAACTAAACTAAACTAAACTAAACTAAACTAAACTAAACTAAACTAAACTAAACTAAACTAAACTAAACTAAACTAAACTAAACTAAACTAAACTAAACTAAACTAAACTAAACTAAACTAAACTAAACTAAACTAAACTAAACTAAACTAAACTAAACTAAACTAAACTAAACTAAACTAAACTAAACTAAACTAAACTAAACTAAACTAAACTAAACTAAACTAAACTAAACTAAACTAAACTAAACTAAACTAAACTAAACTAAACTAAACTAAACTAAACTAAACTAAACTAAACTAAACTAAACTAAACTAAACTAAACTAAACTAAACTAAACTAAACTAAACTAAACTAAACTAAACTAAACTAAACTAAACTAAACTAAACTAAACTAAACTAAACTAAACTAAACTAAACTAAACTAAACTAAACTAAACTAAACTAAACTAAACTAAACTAAACTAAACTAAACTAAACTAAACTAAACTAAACTAAACTAAACTAAACTAAACTAAACTAAACTAAACTAAACTAAACTAAACTAAACTAAACTAAACTAAACTAAACTAAACTAAACTAAACTAAACTAAACTAAACTAAACTAAACTAAACTAAACTAAACTAAACTAAACTAAACTAAACTAAACTAAACTAAACTAAACTAAACTAAACTAAACTAAACTAAACTAAACTAAACTAAACTAAACTAAACTAAACTAAACTAAACTAAACTAAACTAAACTAAACTAAACTAAACTAAACTAAACTAAACTAAACTAAACTAAACTAAACTAAACTAAACTAAACTAAACTAAACTAAACTAAACTAAACTAAACTAAACTAAACTAAACTAAACTAAACTAAACTAAACTAAACTAAACTAAACTAAACTAAACTAAACTAAACTAAACTAAACTAAACTAAACTAAACTAAACTAAACTAAACTAAACTAAACTAAACTAAACTAAACTAAACTAAACTAAACTAAACTAAACTAAACTAAACTAAACTAAACTAAACTAAACTAAACTAAACTAAACTAAACTAAACTAAACTAAACTAAACTAAACTAAACTAAACTAAACTAAACTAAACTAAACTAAACTAAACTAAACTAAACTAAACTAAACTAAACTAAACTAAACTAAACTAAACTAAACTAAACTAAACTAAACTAAACTAAACTAAACTAAACTAAACTAAACTAAACTAAACTAAACTAAACTAAACTAAACTAAACTAAACTAAACTAAACTAAACTAAACTAAACTAAACTAAACTAAACTAAACTAAACTAAACTAAACTAAACTAAACTAAACTAAACTAAACTAAACTAAACTAAACTAAACTAAACTAAACTAAACTAAACTAAACTAAACTAAACTAAACTAAACTAAACTAAACTAAACTAAACTAAACTAAACTAAACTAAACTAAACTAAACTAAACTAAACTAAACTAAACTAAACTAAACTAAACTAAACTAAACTAAACTAAACTAAACTAAACTAAACTAAACTAAACTAAACTAAACTAAACTAAACTAAACTAAACTAAACTAAACTAAACTAAACTAAACTAAACTAAACTAAACTAAACTAAACTAAACTAAACTAAACTAAACTAAACTAAACTAAACTAAACTAAACTAAACTAAACTAAACTAAACTAAACTAAACTAAACTAAACTAAACTAAACTAAACTAAACTAAACTAAACTAAACTAAACTAAACTAAACTAAACTAAACTAAACTAAACTAAACTAAACTAAACTAAACTAAACTAAACTAAACTAAACTAAACTAAACTAAACTAAACTAAACTAAACTAAACTAAACTAAACTAAACTAAACTAAACTAAACTAAACTAAACTAAACTAAACTAAACTAAACTAAACTAAACTAAACTAAACTAAACTAAACTAAACTAAACTAAACTAAACTAAACTAAACTAAACTAAACTAAACTAAACTAAACTAAACTAAACTAAACTAAACTAAACTAAACTAAACTAAACTAAACTAAACTAAACTAAACTAAACTAAACTAAACTAAACTAAACTAAACTAAACTAAACTAAACTAAACTAAACTAAACTAAACTAAACTAAACTAAACTAAACTAAACTAAACTAAACTAAACTAAACTAAACTAAACTAAACTAAACTAAACTAAACTAAACTAAACTAAACTAAACTAAACTAAACTAAACTAAACTAAACTAAACTAAACTAAACTAAACTAAACTAAACTAAACTAAACTAAACTAAACTAAACTAAACTAAACTAAACTAAACTAAACTAAACTAAACTAAACTAAACTAAACTAAACTAAACTAAACTAAACTAAACTAAACTAAACTAAACTAAACTAAACTAAACTAAACTAAACTAAACTAAACTAAACTAAACTAAACTAAACTAAACTAAACTAAACTAAACTAAACTAAACTAAACTAAACTAAACTAAACTAAACTAAACTAAACTAAACTAAACTAAACTAAACTAAACTAAACTAAACTAAACTAAACTAAACTAAACTAAACTAAACTAAACTAAACTAAACTAAACTAAACTAAACTAAACTAAACTAAACTAAACTAAACTAAACTAAACTAAACTAAACTAAACTAAACTAAACTAAACTAAACTAAACTAAACTAAACTAAACTAAACTAAACTAAACTAAACTAAACTAAACTAAACTAAACTAAACTAAACTAAACTAAACTAAACTAAACTAAACTAAACTAAACTAAACTAAACTAAACTAAACTAAACTAAACTAAACTAAACTAAACTAAACTAAACTAAACTAAACTAAACTAAACTAAACTAAACTAAACTAAACTAAACTAAACTAAACTAAACTAAACTAAACTAAACTAAACTAAACTAAACTAAACTAAACTAAACTAAACTAAACTAAACTAAACTAAACTAAACTAAACTAAACTAAACTAAACTAAACTAAACTAAACTAAACTAAACTAAACTAAACTAAACTAAACTAAACTAAACTAAACTAAACTAAACTAAACTAAACTAAACTAAACTAAACTAAACTAAACTAAACTAAACTAAACTAAACTAAACTAAACTAAACTAAACTAAACTAAACTAAACTAAACTAAACTAAACTAAACTAAACTAAACTAAACTAAACTAAACTAAACTAAACTAAACTAAACTAAACTAAACTAAACTAAACTAAACTAAACTAAACTAAACTAAACTAAACTAAACTAAACTAAACTAAACTAAACTAAACTAAACTAAACTAAACTAAACTAAACTAAACTAAACTAAACTAAACTAAACTAAACTAAACTAAACTAAACTAAACTAAACTAAACTAAACTAAACTAAACTAAACTAAACTAAACTAAACTAAACTAAACTAAACTAAACTAAACTAAACTAAACTAAACTAAACTAAACTAAACTAAACTAAACTAAACTAAACTAAACTAAACTAAACTAAACTAAACTAAACTAAACTAAACTAAACTAAACTAAACTAAACTAAACTAAACTAAACTAAACTAAACTAAACTAAACTAAACTAAACTAAACTAAACTAAACTAAACTAAACTAAACTAAACTAAACTAAACTAAACTAAACTAAACTAAACTAAACTAAACTAAACTAAACTAAACTAAACTAAACTAAACTAAACTAAACTAAACTAAACTAAACTAAACTAAACTAAACTAAACTAAACTAAACTAAACTAAACTAAACTAAACTAAACTAAACTAAACTAAACTAAACTAAACTAAACTAAACTAAACTAAACTAAACTAAACTAAACTAAACTAAACTAAACTAAACTAAACTAAACTAAACTAAACTAAACTAAACTAAACTAAACTAAACTAAACTAAACTAAACTAAACTAAACTAAACTAAACTAAACTAAACTAAACTAAACTAAACTAAACTAAACTAAACTAAACTAAACTAAACTAAACTAAACTAAACTAAACTAAACTAAACTAAACTAAACTAAACTAAACTAAACTAAACTAAACTAAACTAAACTAAACTAAACTAAACTAAACTAAACTAAACTAAACTAAACTAAACTAAACTAAACTAAACTAAACTAAACTAAACTAAACTAAACTAAACTAAACTAAACTAAACTAAACTAAACTAAACTAAACTAAACTAAACTAAACTAAACTAAACTAAACTAAACTAAACTAAACTAAACTAAACTAAACTAAACTAAACTAAACTAAACTAAACTAAACTAAACTAAACTAAACTAAACTAAACTAAACTAAACTAAACTAAACTAAACTAAACTAAACTAAACTAAACTAAACTAAACTAAACTAAACTAAACTAAACTAAACTAAACTAAACTAAACTAAACTAAACTAAACTAAACTAAACTAAACTAAACTAAACTAAACTAAACTAAACTAAACTAAACTAAACTAAACTAAACTAAACTAAACTAAACTAAACTAAACTAAACTAAACTAAACTAAACTAAACTAAACTAAACTAAACTAAACTAAACTAAACTAAACTAAACTAAACTAAACTAAACTAAACTAAACTAAACTAAACTAAACTAAACTAAACTAAACTAAACTAAACTAAACTAAACTAAACTAAACTAAACTAAACTAAACTAAACTAAACTAAACTAAACTAAACTAAACTAAACTAAACTAAACTAAACTAAACTAAACTAAACTAAACTAAACTAAACTAAACTAAACTAAACTAAACTAAACTAAACTAAACTAAACTAAACTAAACTAAACTAAACTAAACTAAACTAAACTAAACTAAACTAAACTAAACTAAACTAAACTAAACTAAACTAAACTAAACTAAACTAAACTAAACTAAACTAAACTAAACTAAACTAAACTAAACTAAACTAAACTAAACTAAACTAAACTAAACTAAACTAAACTAAACTAAACTAAACTAAACTAAACTAAACTAAACTAAACTAAACTAAACTAAACTAAACTAAACTAAACTAAACTAAACTAAACTAAACTAAACTAAACTAAACTAAACTAAACTAAACTAAACTAAACTAAACTAAACTAAACTAAACTAAACTAAACTAAACTAAACTAAACTAAACTAAACTAAACTAAACTAAACTAAACTAAACTAAACTAAACTAAACTAAACTAAACTAAACTAAACTAAACTAAACTAAACTAAACTAAACTAAACTAAACTAAACTAAACTAAACTAAACTAAACTAAACTAAACTAAACTAAACTAAACTAAACTAAACTAAACTAAACTAAACTAAACTAAACTAAACTAAACTAAACTAAACTAAACTAAACTAAACTAAACTAAACTAAACTAAACTAAACTAAACTAAACTAAACTAAACTAAACTAAACTAAACTAAACTAAACTAAACTAAACTAAACTAAACTAAACTAAACTAAACTAAACTAAACTAAACTAAACTAAACTAAACTAAACTAAACTAAACTAAACTAAACTAAACTAAACTAAACTAAACTAAACTAAACTAAACTAAACTAAACTAAACTAAACTAAACTAAACTAAACTAAACTAAACTAAACTAAACTAAACTAAACTAAACTAAACTAAACTAAACTAAACTAAACTAAACTAAACTAAACTAAACTAAACTAAACTAAACTAAACTAAACTAAACTAAACTAAACTAAACTAAACTAAACTAAACTAAACTAAACTAAACTAAACTAAACTAAACTAAACTAAACTAAACTAAACTAAACTAAACTAAACTAAACTAAACTAAACTAAACTAAACTAAACTAAACTAAACTAAACTAAACTAAACTAAACTAAACTAAACTAAACTAAACTAAACTAAACTAAACTAAACTAAACTAAACTAAACTAAACTAAACTAAACTAAACTAAACTAAACTAAACTAAACTAAACTAAACTAAACTAAACTAAACTAAACTAAACTAAACTAAACTAAACTAAACTAAACTAAACTAAACTAAACTAAACTAAACTAAACTAAACTAAACTAAACTAAACTAAACTAAACTAAACTAAACTAAACTAAACGATTGAATGTGCGTTTGTGACGCACAATTTCGATGATTTTGCGAAATCCGTTGAAAATTATTGTTTTTTGCTTTTTCGATGAGCGTTCGCAAATCTTATGCTTAGGTGTAAACTGCCCGATGACATACAACATCTTCATCATACCTTTTAATATTATCAGAAATGTACGCTTTGTAAATTAAAACTGAACTTGTTTAACTTTGTGAAGTCATCTGCCTAATATCCAAGTTGGTAACAGTGAAATGTGTAATGTAAGCCAAAAAGATTTCTCATCTCTCCGAATAGTAGTTATTTCATAACAAGAAACGTCAATAACTGCAGAATTTAATCATATTATGGAAGGGTAAATGCCGATGTCAGAAACGGATTGCTCTTGGAGTGTATCGTTTTCGACTGACGAATATGGTATTGCAAGAGTTGCATAAAATAACCACATTCTGCATACATGAGCCTCGGATTTCTTCGATTAAATTGTCTTCCTCTAAAAACGATCGGTTTTTCAAGATATGTGTTAGCTCCGATTACGGGACATCGATAAGACCCACTTCGCACCCTGCTCTCTCACTTTTCACTATTTTCTCCCTTTTTTGTCCATTCTTCCCGCTTTTGTCTTATTCATCGAAATCATCTCATCTACGTGCGAAGATGTTTTATAGAGAAAGTTTATCATAACTTGTGTTATTGAGGTCCAAATCTTCTCTACGTCTTTTCTGTCTATCTCACTCTCTCACTAGAACGTGATCAGCCAGAAATTTTGAAATTCAAAAATACGGAATACGGAATCGTTTCTTCTGCTACTATGCATATTCTTTGCTCACGATTTCAGTTGTGTTTGTGTGTGCGTTTGTGTGTGTATGTGTGTGTGTGTGTTGTCCATTGTGAAGGAGATTTTTCTTATTTTCTGAGTGTTTTGGGATAGAACAGTAATTCCTGCCAGACTGACTCTCTGCTACAAAAATGAGGAAAGTAGTTAAATGTGACGAAACGTATTTTACAAATAAAATATGAGAGACATTCTCAGTTTTTCAATGTTTGAATTTTCTAGTACGTAGTAGGCGTGGAGGTTGAACAAAGTCGTGTTCATTGGCTGAGCTCGCAGACGGTGCTACTTTGTCTGACGGGACACATAGTGGCTCACAGAAACTTTTCCCAATGGGAACTTTCCTCCACGGTTAGAAATTAGGTCCATATGCGCGGAATGCGTGGTATGGATTGTCTACTATGAGGGGAAATATGAAGAGTCGATAAGAACCAAGGCAAATGGGTGGGCGTTGTCGTGTTTCTAATTATAGTTCCACAAACGTCAATTCCTCTGCATGGAACATATTTTCAGTTGGCTGATACTGGACGACCAGCTAATGTGTGAGAGTAACCGTTGGGTGCATGTTGTTTGTGCCTTCAATGTGCGACATTTAGCAAATCCTGGGAGAACTCTGTTTTAATATGCTTACTAAGATGTCTTGCAAGTGTTATCAAGATTATGAGCACAAATGCACAAATTTGTCCCCTTCCTGCATGCGTGCTTTTCATTCATTGAAAAGCAACAAGCAAATTGTCATTTGCATTGTCACGAAAAAGAGTGTAAATCGTACGGAAAAAAAATAAAATTGGTTTAAAGAACAAATCCGTATTTGAGGCCTAGGCGACTAATTCATAGGTGAAATAATGTCCTCCTTCACTACATTCCAGCATTGTTAGTTATCAGTTAAAATGGGCTACATTTTCCCCATTTCACCATGTTTTAAATTCCCAAGACATTGAACAGTTCACCGTTGTATCCCTGTGCGCTCCCCACAAAAACATGGTAAATTTGTATGTGCCGCGATAAACACACCGATCTTTTGCATTATTTGCATCTTGTTCACTTCCAAATAGAACTCTGTTTTTGGAAATGTTGAACCATGACGTACTCATCATGCTCAATGTTTGGGTGTTTGTTCCCGATCACGTGACTACTGCCAGTCGCTCGCAATTTCTTCTAAATAAAAGCCCAAAGTTATCAAACGATTTTTTTCGTGGAATTTAGAGATTAACAAACCGGGTTAGATCCGCACCACCTCCGTTCGCTTTCCGATTGGTCAGCTTTTCATTGGCCGTGGTCCCATTCCTGAACTGTTGTGCTCTGTTGCATAGTAAATCAACAAATATAATTAAGTAGAAACAGCATTTTTAGGTTAAATAATCACTGTTATTTTCTCCACGAAACACCCGTGTTACTTTTGGGGTTAATCTGTGATGATAACTTGTTGCTTCTCTGTTGCACTGCATTCACCGTTTTACTAGGATGATCATGAAAGAAATACCGGAGTTATTTATTACTATTAGTGCCTTTCGGTTGTCGATAAAGAAAAAAATAGAAACATTTTATACGCCAGAGAGGGGTAACATTTCAGGCAAGACTTTACACTTGTTTGCTAAAATAAGCATTGAACGGGGTTGCAGAATTTCGGTACAGTGCAAATCTTGAGGTAAATAGTCGAAACTTGGAACGAGTCAACAGGTGGCATTGGCTGAGACTGAGAGGCCGCTGTGCAGTGAACGTGAACCTACAGCAGGAATCTTTTTTGCAAAAAATACCATGTATGCCGCTTTGTGGCTGTCCTATAAGCCTGATATGCGATCTTTTCGAGGTCATAGCCGAGACAAGACTGACGGGGCGCAGACGTTTAGGAGAAGTGATACAGTCCTTTTTAAGTGAACCAAGAAAAACAATGGAAGAACAATATCGGACTATGGGAATTTCGCACTGGTGTACGAAGGAAGAAATGACAGACTGTGAAGCATCAAACTATCGTAGTTTGCGGATCTGAAAGAATTACCAGTACAATTTTCAAAACCGTAATTTCCGTACACGAAGACCAGGGCTTGTTCTGTCCGTGACACTGTAACACAAGACCTATCCGTATAGAGCTAACAGTGGTGGCGGCTTCCATAAAACATGATTTCAAGGTGAAAAAAATGCACTCTTGATATTTTGTATTGCTCGAATGAAACTCTTCTAACATGCCAGAAGGGATTTGTTTCTGTGGGAACAAGTGAAGTTCATCTTTACCGTCACGTGGAACCGCCGTCCCGACATTATCCGTGTCACTCAATCATTCACGTGAGTTCATGTTCTGACAATTCAATCAGCCGCTGTCATGTGCCTCTCGAAAATTGTTCCATGAAGCGCCAGATCGAAGACCAACAAAGCATCCCTCTTTCCATCCCATATTCGTCGTCATGACAGACATCAATTAGAGCACAGACGGGGATAAAACTGTCCGGGAAAAGTGGATGACCAAAGCATTGTCAAGTGGGGAGTGACCACAATTGGAACACTTCGAACACGGTCTAAATTATGATAATTGTTCGTCACCGACATATATATCTACACACACGCACTTACGCGTGGGCGAACCCTATTCGAACGAGTTCAGTCACCTCAGTCTCCATTATGGCTGGGAAATCTTCGCGCTCGAGCACTGATGATGAAATTGTTGATTATCGTCGCCGTTTTTGTCGTGGTGGTCTGTGTGATTAAATGGTGAAGAGAGTCTGTAGGTTTTGATTTCTTTTCGCAATCGCTAACAGATTCAAGTTGTGGAGGGGGCTGAGAACCGAACGAGTCACACTGATCCACATACAAGCCAGTGGACCACTCCGAACATGTTTCATCCAAATGGACCATTCGTCTAAGGAGCAGTTTATTTGTTCAGATAATTAGTAAGACTTATTATTCCCAGCGAAATTTTACATGTTTATGTAACCAATTTAGTCAGCTACGGTTTGATGAGTGTTGATAGATGTTGGAAAAAATATTGAGCTACATAGTATGATTGACTTCAGCGTGAAGGCTCAACTCACTATTAAAGACGCGAGCTCGAATATCAGTTGGGGCTCCGTGGATGTACACTCCAAATGATTCCTAATGAGGATAAGCAGCTGTACAATGCTTCCCTGATTTTTATTGGTGACTAGGTGTTTCACATTGCACGACGAACCATATTATGTAAACATCTAATCGCTTGCTACTCACACAATAATTGAATTAGTCCAGATGGTAGAAGCCTTCAGCTGCGAAAGCGGCCGGGACAGATGAATCCTGCCTGAGGTTGTCCACTATGGCGGGTGTCATGTTCTAAGGCCATCTAGGTTGGCAGAAAGTATGATCTGTTTGCAATGTGTTCAGAGTCTCTGATGTAGTTTGTAATTTACCGGATAGAGTGCGTGTAGACCTTGGGTGTGTCTACGACTCCCGTGGCGGTCAGTTTAGTTAGAATCTCACAGAAGTCACCGATTTTTATCGTTTTTTATTGATTCGAGACGCGGAAGAACTCGTTAACCTCTTCGGGATCCGCAGCCAAGCACAGCCACCGTCCGAGCCTCGACACCGCATACCGTCCGCTTGTTCAGTCACCCGATCAAGCCCCAGCTACGAACCTCCTGAGGGATGCGAATATCGACCAGGTTGAGTTGAGTTCTGACGGCTAGATCATCATTCATGTGTCAAAAAGTTCAACTCAAGGGATTGAGCTTACCGGAAGAATAAGGTATCAATGGAGCTATCTACCTGTATTGATTGTCTGAGATAGGTCGTTTGATTCCCGTCTGATTCACTTCGGTGATTGACAAGGCTCTGGTGTCACCTAATTCAAGTCTAAACCACGCTTGACCTTCTAAGGAGGGTGGTCCAGCTGTCTAGAGCCTAAGAGAATAGTGGTTCAAAATCCGGTGGAGTCCATCTCTTCGGTGATGGACAGCTAGACACAACCGCCATGCTCCTTACGACTACTGACCTATCGTTATTAGCAATATTAATACCTCTTTCAGTACACACACCAGGTCAGTTCGGGCTGGGACAGCCCGGTTAACAATGCACGGTATTCCAGGGGAAGAATTGATAATAAGGAACTGAATGTTGTCTGCTAGCAAATGAACTGATAATTGGCAGATTATAGTCAGATTATTCCTTCAGTAACTGCCGAAAATGATGAAGGCTTGGTCATGCTCCATCAGGAAATTCATGTCGAGTTCTACCGCAAAATATGAACATGTAGACGAGACACATAAATTGAGAAATAAGGTCGTTTTCTGTAGCCAGATAGCATACATGTGGCAGGTTTCTGAAGGGAGGCCTTGATACAGGTTCGTCTTCAAAATTATTCGAAATTCAATTTACTTCCAGTTCGATGGTTTTTTTTAAATTGTTCTCAGGATGGGCAAAATGAGTTGAAACGAAAGCACGAATTAGTTCAGAGCTCTAAACACCTTTAAACCGGAATATTACGTCACAGCTGTATTGACGTGACCACAACTGAGTTGCGGCCCTAGTTCTGTGGTGGCTTGGCTACAAAATACTCGACGGAGAGGCTCATGAAAAGATTGGTTGCGGGGTTACATTTTGGCTGGATTTGCCATTTTTCAAGATGAACTATCCTTTGTTGATACCCACATAGTGTATACAATAAGAATCATGCTTGTCAGTTGAGTTAGTGGCCTCGAGACTAGGCCATTTGATCACAACACCAACAAACAAAGGCGGAAAATCATTGACAGCTTCAATTCTCATACAAGACAAATTCAACTGAATAAATTTTATGATACCTACCTTGCAAGCCGTAATATGTTACTGTCGATAAAAAAGGAAACACGGAATACAACTGGCGAACAAAAAATCCTTATGACTTACAGATTATGTGGCTTGGCAATTTGCTCGCGTTTCTCACCGTGTCCCACTTCTAACTGAAGAGCGTACTACGGAATTTATTTCCTTGCACTTCATACTGCATTAATGTATTGTATTGTATTGTATTGTATTGTATTGTATTGTGCTGCACTGCACTGCACTGCGTTGCAACTGTAAGTACTTAGCATTACATGAAGTGATTTATCATGTACTATCTGCGCTCAATGGTTAAATATTGTTTTCATGGTATGTACTGATGAGTTGAGCGCTACTACTGCACACTGGCACAAACTGCATTCTGCTGAATGTCACTGTTCACTTCCTGGATGTACTTATATTATCTCAATTATGTACGAATTTCGAAACGGTTTACCGGTAGCTAAAGCTTCATACGCCATTCCTTCGTTGCTCTGAAGCTTTCATAACGTGACAGAAATATGATGTCGGCTGGTGAATCCCCCTTCATATACTACAATACAATCTTACCTTTGGAATCCATGCATTAATGGAGCAATTGGTTTTAACACATTCTATTCCAATATTCCGTATTGATCCGACCAACCAATATTTTCTCTTTCCCCCATGTTACCATGACGACGAGTATGTTGCCAGTCTTGTGCAGCTCGGGCTATTGGGTTTTTCCGATGTGTTGGGTACGTCAGTATATACGATACTGTGACGCGATTTATTGACTGACCGACCGACACCTAGCATTCGCTGTTTTCAGTCTGTGCGTCTAATTTGGGACGGTGATGACGGTGGTAGTCAGTGTGATCAGTCTCAGCGGTGGTTTGTTGCGGACCGATGCTACCCACACCCCACAACTAGAACCTCTTGCAAACGATCACAAAAGATACAGTACTCACGCCACTTATTCATCGACTAACTCTGTGCTACCACTTTCGATACTTTTTAGTTTATGAAATAATACCACAAGCCAGTTCGGAGTTTGTACTACTGCATTGTGAGTGATAGGAGTGGAAATTTCCAGAAAGCCAACCGATTGTACCTGCTCAGACACAGGCCCTGGCAACTACAACTTTGTATGCAACTAGGGTGACTGACTGACCGATTCGGATGGACTATTCCTTTAACTGGTCAAGATTTTGTCCACGGAATTAGTTGTCAGTTGACCGTTTGAGAGATTCCCAGCGAAATATTTGTCTGTATGTGGTCGTCTGCCCGGACGGTCCACACCGCAAATGTTTTTCCGTGAAAACTCAAATAAAAGAACAACAACACAATCTTAATCCAATTCTTAGAGCGAACTTTGTTATACGGGGTCGATTTTGAAATAACTTAGTCTATAATTACTCACTATTGACAATTATCCCGATACGTGTCTGAGTTGTCCGGTGAATTACACCGTAGGTATCCGAGTATTACCAAAGTACAAATACGTTTCCAGATCTAACCTTGAGGTTAATCTGAAAAAGGCAGCCGTTATCGATGTATGAAACATTTAGTCAGTCAGTGAAAACGGTCCATAGGTGTCACTTGATAGTGAGACAGATAAAACATATTCAGCCTGAACTATGATGGTTGTCGCGGGGACCACAAGCCTGACGATAACTGATGATGCTGTATTGTGCCTTGAGATTCTAACAATACCATAGGTGGAACTTCGTTATGGAGTTTCCTCCGGGCAGTGAAAGTTGTTCGTCAACAGTTGAGAAAAAGTGGTTGGAGTTTTTCGAAAATATTTCTACCATATATATATATATATATATATATATATATATATATATATATATATAGTGGAGAGGAAGAGGGGGCTGTTGACCCAGTTGATGATCGTGAACGGTCAATCCCGTGCGTTTTTATTCGGGAATCAAAAGCCCTTCACGTATTTCAACATACCGTAGCCGGTTGAAATACGGAAACCGTTCACAACACATGAATTGCATTTCACATGAAATCGCCTCATTGGTGATTCAGTGTGAACTGTAGGAGGTGAACTGACTACCTCGCTTCAGTGTGTGTGAAACTTGGATACTGATCGATCAAGTATCCGGATGGATTCATCAGTCAAGTTTGGGATTTTTTGTCCCACGATTGCTTTCAGATCCGAGATACTTGATGGACAGTTCACGACGATTTTGTTCCCTTCGGTTGATTTTTCTTCTTCTTAGTTTTGTGTCTCGCGAGCCGATCGATTTTCAAAATGTACTGGAAAACAAGGAATTTTAATTGAGCCAGCCGAAAACGAGGTACCGCATAATAAATCAGCTTTCGTAGAACAAAGGTGGTTCATTTCGTACAATTCCACATCAAATGTATTTTTCGAAATCCGACCCATTTCTATTGGCCAGTCAGAAACGAAACAAAGTGCTTCTCATACAACAGTCTCAGCAGGTAGAACGCAAATGATACCAAGGCCTGCATAGACACCATGAGTAGGTTCGAATCCCGGTCTGGTGAACGGTTTATGACATTAAGGCTTATTTCAAAAACTGTACATTGTCTTCCGAAAGCCATTCTTATACTGGACAGTTCTGCTTTTTGAGATCTTCGTTAGCTTCATGCCGCCTATGAACTACCGTTTTACCCGGGCCCAAATCATCCATCTCTACCTTCTCACACTCAGTCGAATAATGATATTAATTAGAAAGAAAACAACGACTATCACTATTGTCACGATTGTCAGTAACAACAATAAAGATATTAACGTTAGCAACAACAAATATCTGCATCAATATGTAACTGAAATATGTCACTTTTGGTTTTAAGCAGCCTGTGAAACAGTCACAAGAGATAACCTTTTTTGGATCGCGCAACTCACAAGAGTGGATACTGAATTCAAACCACAGTTACAACTCGTTCACTGTGATTCGTATCAAACAAATTCTAGCGCCTTTGTAACTGACCAAACAACTGAACTCGAGGCTCTGACTCAAGATCGACTCGACCCCCTATCCTCACCCGAAATTGGTGTTTCCCATTTTCTTTTTGCTCGCTCGTTGAACTACACATGCGTGGGCGCTGATTGGTGCGTGCATTTATTTTGTCCCGTGACCCTTGACCCACAGTCCCCATAGACATTTCGTTGACCCAAAACATTGAACCTTTAGCAATTCTGAGTTTGCTTGTATTTGGCCAAACACAAATCACGGAGCGGTCATCGTTGAGTTTCGTACAGTTCCCGTTTGACATGTGCAGTTCATTACGAAGAACCGTATTGAAAAAACCACAATTAGACATTTGGCGTTTTTTTGGATTGCGTTACGCGTATCTCAACGACTGCTAGAAGTCCGGTACAACGTTATTCCAAGAATTTTTGCTGATTAGTGAAGTGCCTTGGTTGCACGAAGAGAATTATTTTGCAAAATTGATTCTACTGGGCCACTGCCGAACTGAATTGCACTCACTAAATAAAGGGGGAACATATCTAGTTCGCTTCTGCATTGATTCACATTTCGTATTTGCACAACATCGATCACGAGTTTAAGAGACAGACCATGCATTTCCTACTGGAAAACTCCAACAATATCAATATATATATATATATATATATATATATATATATATATATATATATTTTCACTAGAATCGAATTTGAATCGTCTGGAGTGTGAATGGATACTCTTCATTGAAGAGCCCACAAATGAATCACAACTATGATTTCTCATAGTTATTCGTGTCTGGGTCACTGTGTGTGTGTGTGTGTGTGTGTGTGTGTGTGTGTGTGTGTGTGTGCTGTTGTGCCGAGTACGTATTCCGTAACAGACACATGGAAATCTAACAGCATTCTTGTGATGTAGATGTTGCAAAAAGCAAGCAAAATGCGCATGACAGAATACCCCCACAGAAATACCCGCTTTAGTAAATAGCTGTGATTTCAACAACAACAACAATTCCTATTAATACTACTATCAGACTACTACCACTACTACTACTTCTACAACGAGCGTAATCATGCAAATACGACGCACGGCTTTTGCAGTTCCAAGGCCATGGAGAAATTTCAACTCATTCGGAGATGCGTTTATTGTAGAAGCCATGGACGAGACAGTGTCATTCAGCGAGAATGAATAGGTTCCTTTCATTGTGATGATAATTTTTCCATTAATTCAACCACTATGCGACAAAAGCTTTGTGGGCTTCCTGCAAAGGGGACCGTTTGACATTTTACTCAACGCAAATAGAATAATAAATAGTATGTCATCGGTTTCACGAAATGATGATGGTGGGCGTCAGCATAATGGTGAAAGACCTAGAAAAGTTTGTGAGTTAGTCCGCTGACGAATTTTGAACCATTTTCTGGTCCCAACTGAAAGCAAGTGATCACTTATTTTGATGAGATTCTCGGTACCCACTTTCCCTGGCGGTAAAAGTTCCCTGTACTTTAGCTTGTCTAATTCGATTTTGAGTACGAGTGTGACATTCTGTTCAGAACGAACAGCACCGATTTGCGCCATAATTACATCCAGATTCGGAATAGTAGAAAAGAATTCCTGAAAAATCTGTGGTTTTTCCAAGCCTCAGGTGAATAATAGCTTAGGGACTATTTTCACCACCCATGTAAAAACTGTTTCTGGTCCAACGACACAAGATCCTCGTTCCCAAGACTTTAGGACAAGCAAGGCGGACAGAATTTGTCGTGCAGCTACTCATGATTATGGTCGCATAACTATCGTACTGATCAGGTGACCTCTGGTCAACAAGTGACGGATCATCATTGGTCGATCTTCACGGGGTCCATCACGTTCCAGGCATTCGTTGAAGAATCTATTCAGTCGATCAGCTACTAGGGCATTCTTTCCTTTTCCCACCCACGTAGGTCCAGTCCCTGTCCATCTTGTATATTCATACTTTCTAATTCAGCGTGCAACATGGTGAGAAAGGCAGTGTTCAGTGGGGCTGGCCCTACTGTTTAAAGCTATACGATGATGATGACGATGATGATGACAGGGTCCATCACGTTCCAGGCATTCGTTGAAGAATCTATTCAGTCGATCAGCTTCGATCAACCAAAACCATGTTCAAATAACTTGGTTTTTTGTTTGCTTATTCAATAGCAACCACAGTTTGATGAAAAGTTGTTATAATTCCCCCATGAGATACCGTTCGGTGGATTTTGTGAATAAAAAGTCGTTGAACTCGACCAGGTGCGAACCCACTCCGGAACACCGTACTCACATCATGGTAACCCATATGCTCCACGCGCCTGGAGACGAGATCACGCCATAGGAGCCGTTCGAACATTTTGCAAAATGATCATACCGTAGACCTACTGAAATTACATCAACAGGTGTACATATTATTGAGAAGACCACGAGTTGGATAGATGGGCAAGAATATCGTATACTACATGAGTGAGAAAGACAAGGGGACGATAGCTTTGAAAATTCTGTAGAGAAGTGTGACGGGCTTTTTTGGCGGTACACGAACGTTGTTGCTTTGTGAACAGATAATTTTCAGTATATTTTCTCTAAAGCCCCGCTATATGTTCCTGTCAAGACCGACGGTCAATCGATGGCACAGAAGTCTGGACAATTCAGACCAATGCCATTCGATCAACTTTGTCGATGTGATGACATTCACCCTCAATTGTACGATCATCAACTCGTAGCTGCAACAACGGAGAGTAATATTTCTTCCAAAAAAAACCCACAATATGACGTCCTAATGCGAAACGAGGCTTTCTTCATTGGTGATTCCAACGTACATAGCTGATAAGTTTTTGGATGATGATCACGTGTGACCTCTTTCGTCATTTTCTCAGTTTTCAAAAACTGCTTCCCCAGCTCCCTTTCCAGAAGAAATTACATCAGTTAGCTCGGTGAATTGGTTAAGGAATAATGGGATAGTTTTTTGCATATTCTAATGGATAACTTCGTATTCGATTGCGTTGAACTTGGTGACTATGGTGATAACTTTTGACTGATCTCAGAGACCTCGTCGTTGGTGGATGGAGATGAGAAAAGTTTCCTGTTGATAACTGATATCATTAATGACATTAAAGCCGAGAAACGAAACGAATCATTTTCGATGGCTTGGTGATTAAATAAAATGTCCTAATATATACTAGAATTTTCTTTCAACCATGAATGAACTGCTGATACGAAATCACTCATAAATCATTCAATTCACCTTCCAGATTAGAATTGTTGGAGAAAAACCTGCTAAAATGTGAATGAGGTACCGCAATCGAAATGGACAAATGTACCCGGTGAGGGTCAGGCGGGGATAGACCACACTCCACTCTTGAGACCGAGATTGTTTGGCCTAATACAGTCACGGTAGGAATGTTTGTGACTGCCGTACAAAGATGTTTGGTGCTGATGAGTTCGGATGGTGTCCCAGCACAAAAAGAAAAGCACGTCTGGCGCACTCCATATGTTCACGGAGAGGCACATGAAAGGTCCTAACTGGACAAGCATTCCTCCTCACCACCGAATTTTTGATGTCTGCACGAATCCCTTCATGGCAAGATCAATTTATTTTAGTTCCTCTGGTTCACATCTGGTCCTCGGGGATGAAGTGACAAAGGGGAGGGGAGTTGGATGAGAGCACGTGACCGTGGTTGTTGAGGTAGTCATCACTACTGGACTGTACATTTGGTACGAGTCTAGGATTACTTTGAATCTGCTTCAACAACTGATAAACAACAATATACCCTCTCTGAGCCAGATAGCCGTGTCAGCCGATGAGATTCCCAATATTGGAATTCTCCTAATGGTCTCCGCAACAAAACCATTATCTAATTGTGATCTTTCGCATCGGGGACAGTTTGTCAATTTGTACCAAGATGCTCTGCGCCTGGTATCTTCGTATTCATTTTTTCCATGGATATGACGGAACCGAAAAACCTCAAACTTACATGCAACTCCATAGAGATAAGCCACTCGGAGAGAAAATGCTGTTGGCACTGCCATTTTTTCCTAGATTTGTCGGCCTCATCCGGGACGCACATAAAACCCACTAAGTACGGTTGATGTATGGTGGACACATTTGGAAATGCAAACTGGTTTGAATTATACTCGGCCAGTGAACAATGAAGCACCGACAAGTCAAGTCAGCGTTTTATCCATCCCAAGGGGTGAATATTCAGTCTTCGTCAAGAGCTTCCATCCAAACTGTGGTGGACACGATGCGAAGTCTACTCACAAGACGCAGACAATTCCTGAGTGGGAAGTCCACAACTTGTCGATTATTATTATTAAGATGGTTCGGTTGATGACTGTTATATCGACGTTCGATATGAGGTGATCGATGGTTGAGCACTGGAACTGTTGATAACCAACGAGCCGGCAGAGACGACAGCTATAAACTGAAAGCTTCCACGGTTTCAGTGGTGTGCTGAGCGTTGTTACAGCCTGACGGATCATTTCATAATCAGTTCAAATCTCCCAGTATTCGCGTTGAGAGTTGCTGACGTTGCCAGGTATCGAACATTGATAATTTGCCGTAAAAATCTATTCTGGGATCAAGTGAGCCGGTTGGATTACTTTACCAACTGTGCTAGAATTCCTTCAACTTGGTTTCATGGTGTGATAATTGCATTCGTTTTTATTCTTCATGAAGTATGTGATGAGTGGAGGCCCGTGTATTTATTGAAGAAGGAATGAAATACCTAACCAGCTAGTGAAGAGTTTCGTGTCGTCATGTTCTCTTGCTCGACGCAACTACACGTCTTTGTTGTTGACAGTGCTTTTTATTAGTGTAGTAGAAATAGCCTGGTAGTAGTTTATTTTGTTGTTCTTGTCATGGTCCTTTATTAGGACGGGAGCAAATGTCGGGCAAATCAGATTTACGAGGCGAATTTTCCCGAATTGCCGAGGGCGATGTTGCCGACGAACAACAACTGGTTCAATACGTAATGAACGCCATCGAAAATTGATCCGTGAGCAAGAATACGGCGAAAGTCTGTGAATGACCCTGATCAACGGTAATTTATGAGTAACGATTACTTGGGGAATCAAATGATTCAGTTAGGCCATATGTTCCTAATTTTTTCCAGTGGATAAAAGGAGTAAAATTGTGGCGATCCCGAAGCCGGACAGACTGATTTTAGTCGCTCACTTACTGCTGCTGAACATTCGCACTTTGTGGTGTCCACAGAGGGGTAGTTTTCGACGAAATGTAATCCTTTTCGCGCTTTGGCACTAGTAATAAAAATATGTTAAAAACGGTAATCATTGGGTCCAAATGGTGTATCCACTAAGACGGAACCAGATGGGAAGCGGACAATTGCGATTGAGTGAGGTTTTGTCTAAATTCAATCACAAGGTGTTCCTTAGGAACTTCAGAACAAAAAAACCTAGTTAGACAAGGAATAACTGAGTTTGCAAACCCTGTGGTTTAGAAACATATCCACGTAAATTTAATGCTTGCAGTGGAGCGGAAAATATCACGAGAGAGAGAGGGGGGTGGGGGACATTAGTGTAGCGAGGATCTCATCCCAAGGTAGTGTGCAGTACAAACTTTCGCATTCCGAAAAAGGAATTCCTCCACTAATTCGGTTCCAACGATGGTGGAAACAAAGTAGTGAATTGATGTCCGGGTGTATCTGGATCGTCACATTCAGCGTAGCCCCTATGCTGTATGAAATCTTCCAACAAGCTCACTCATCCGGTGAAGGAGTTATCAATAACGCTTTTGTGTTACTTCCGCGGTTGATGGTGGCTGTGATCTTATGAGGTATTTCACACTTCCTCACCTTTTGGTGGTCAGATTTGTCTCACGTGTATTTTGTTCAAATCAGGTTCTTTTATTTCATATTTCCACCTAACTAATTTGTTTCAGAGTTCAGGGTATAAGCTTATAAAAACTCCTCTTCCTTGATAAGCTTCTGTGTTGATGTAATAATATCCATGGTCTACCCAAAGATCGCAGTGCTCCTCCAATTCACGCGCGAGTAGATTTCAGGGTTTCACTAGTGGATTACTATTTTTGAAATTCTTACTAATAATGGAGACACTTTCTCAGCTACTGAGGTCGCGTTCGTCACGGAGGACGAACGAGAGATGACCGTGGAGTGCCAATCGCGTGTACTCTTGTTGGACCAAAGTACAAAGACGGCACGCTGACTTGTGACGAGGACGCGTGTAGGGGAAGTAGTGTTCGCGGTTGCCGCGTAAGCGAAACATGTCCAACAAGAGGTAGACCGGGTGGTGATCGGCTGATCACTATATCCAACTTATGCTGCCAGGCGGCTATCAGTACGAGCTGGAGTTGAGACCGAACGGATAGAGTTTCGATCGCCTTGATTTACTGACACTTGTGGAGCGTGATAAAATGGTGCGTACACCCGCACAACAGAATGCTATATTGTTCCACCAATTAGTCAACAACTCAACCGAAGGGACTAATCTAGCCTGACCATGGAGTTTCAATTTCAAAGCAGTCGAGAACCCGAACTGGAAGGTAACCCAATCCACAAACACCGAAGGATATGGTCTACAGTAGACAATCTTTCGAAGCTAACCATGTCACAGTTTCAATTTAGCTGTAAGCGGTCATTTCTTAGTCGCACAACCAAGCTTCCCACCAGCTGCCCGAGGACTTCGTCTGGTCAGCCGTGAATCTGTTCAATCGATGAATTCTCCTTCGCATATATCACTTGAAATTGCGCCAGTGCAAACCGAAAAAACATGATTTCAGAACACTATAGAATCGATGTCATATTACAAGCCCAGTGATCACACTGACCGAAAGTTAGCATCCAGTGACCTCATTTTTGTCTTTCAGAAGAAGGCTGCCTCATCGTAATTTGAAGCTGTTCGCATCTAGCCAGTGAATTTTCGTACTCTTGTTCGGTATGCGTAGAAGCTGCTGATACAGTCAGTCCGCTTGTGATGGGGCCTTTCCCATTCATAATGCACAGATGGAGAGCTAACTATGAGTGAGCAAATTTAGCGCTTATAAAGCAAACTGTAATAGCCAAGTTCCCGTACAAGGGACTGAATAGACAGTCACAAATGGTACATTATTACTCATGTTCGTCAAATTCCGTTCGTTATCTTTATATACTTATCTAGAGAACTTGTCAACCGTTCAGCCCTGGACCCGTTACACTTCCTGTTCCAAATAAATTCACCGTTTCTTGTTGTTTGTGTTAAGCGATCACTGAGGAACAAACTCCCTTTCACTGATGCAGTGTATCACCGTTTCTGTCGACAAGTAACCACACGTTTTACACAAAAAAGATCAAGTACCACGGCTATTCCATGGGGTTCGCTGCTGTCAAACTACACCGATTCATCGGATATTTTATCGTATTTTGTGTGTGTAATTGTCTGAAGCAAGATATCACACGAAAGTTTTCTCGTGCACAAATGCCTGTTGATTCAATCGAATCTTGATAGTAAATCTGTCTTGAGACGGATTGCGTGTGATAACGGAAAATTCAGCTGATTGAAAAGAAACCCAGAAAACATTGTGTTACCGTATATCATGCACTTCTGTGGCGCATCGTTTCTCTCAGTGCATTCCCATACGAATTCCGTTCCAATGAGCAAAATGTGTCCACTTTGCTAGCTTCTTCAAAGAATGGAGCACGGGGAAACTTGTTCGTGGTAGTTATTTAATTCCTGGCATTGGTTACTTTCCCCTCTTAATGCGGGTACAGCATTTCAGGAAGCTGATTGCCACTAATTATACATTTCCTATCGGGGAAAGTAACCAGCACGAAAACTTCGAATCTTTCACCCAGTTCATGAACCAACCCCGGAGAAACCGAGGGAAGTAACTGTCTGTGAAAAGTCATCGTACTAGTCCGTCGACATAAACGGTTGGATCAATGCTGCAGCTTGCGTGCAAATGCAAACGCGTCAGTAATTGGGATGATCATTTGAAAATACTCCTTTCTTTTGCTTGTCTTCACGCTGATCTTGATAAGTAGCATTGTAACCACAGAATTTAAAAAGGACCCGATCAAATCCATTTGGCTGCCTCAATAATCCCGTGGGACGATTCGTGTATCGATAGTACAATCTCCGAATGTCCTGCATTGCATGCGGATTATGTATGTCAAAGTATCTAGACCCTCTCCCCTCGTTTGCACCCTCTCCCCTCCTGTTTCACGTCAGTTATACTGAACTGATCCGATCATAAAAGCAATTTTTGCAGCAGAATGATTAGATCTTCGTCGATCACATTATTGCAACGCACCCCTTGACCCAAAGATTCACTGTGTAACTTGACCCCACCTACCACTCCCCACGTAAGTCAATTTTACTCGAGCCGCATCACAGATGTTGACCAAATCTTGGTAGGGCACGAGGAAAAACTCTGTAAATGGGGTTCGGCAGGAGAATTGAAGTTGATTATTCGTTATGCAACGTATTTCCGATGCACATGATTTGACATCCGGTTAACCGTTTTCCCCTCTCCGGTTTTGTCGCATGATCCACCTCGGCGGTCTCGATGTCATCACACCACGCCGGGTCGCGTCGCTTCACATCACGCGGGGGCTCCTCCATATACAGACCCTCAAACTCGCATCGTTTTAGCTGTGGTCCAGGTGTGCTCAGTTCTTCAGAGGTCATCTAAGAAAGCTATCGGTCACAATCTGAATCAACCACCTTCTGTCTGTCGAACGACAGAAATAATCGGGGTTGGAGGAGAACAGACTCACTACTGGAATTTCGTAGTGCAAACCTGAACAACAACCAGTGCACCCGATCGACAAATGCAAATTACATGCGTATTTCACATGAATGAATATGACCGTCTGTGCATGCACTTGCACCCGTAAGTCATATTCTCCGGCAATGATGATCATCATTACTATTCTATCCAATCGTGCGTGAACGAACGTGTTCTCGGGTCATGATGGTAGTAGTGGTGAGGATGTCGATGACAGGATTGTCTGGGTTATAGCTCCGCCAACCTAGTGATACGTAGCGAACCCCTCGCAAACGGATAATCATGCCGCAAGTGACTGGCTTGTCAAATGACTTCTGAATGAACGACTGTCTGGCCTGACCGGTCAGTGTTCAGTTATTATCATGACACTTTAACGATCCCATCAGCGATTACTCGGAAGGGGATGGGGATGACTTTGGTGCCTCTCTCTTCAGTTCGACCCAAAAGAACTGCTAAGAGTGCATCACAACTGCTCGTCGGTCAAGGTCACACAGGGCACTCCAGGTTCGAGTCCCAGTTGCGATTCAATGGATGTGCTTGATTCTACCCACGATTCCTGACAAGCTGAGTGAACACAGATATACAGTACCTACGTGGCATTCGATGGTGCTTTGAGCAATGAAACTGCCTGTGTTCCTCCGAAAGACTACCCACTTCAAGTGTGTGCCAATCCCGAATTCACAAGAGGAATAAGAACCCATGGTGTCCATGCATATGTACAATTTGGATTTCGTTTTATTCCACATAAAATACTGGCTCCGTCAATTCGGTCAATGCACATTCCATATACAAATTCAGCGAGGAAATCCGCAAGACTAAAGGGCTTTTCAGTTTGTGGAATAAAAACTGCCATATCACCGAATCGTTTACAACAATCAACATCACCTTTTTGTGGCAATCCATTCATCCAGGCATACAAATATGTTACCTTTTGAAAATTAAAGTCTCAAATGAATTGTATAACTCATGTCAGTCCGCTTGTACCATGCGCCATCTGATTTGGTTCATTCCCATGATCGTGTGAATATGATAAAAGGTCTAAAAGACGATTTGTTGTTGATCCGACATTCACATTCGAACAAAGCAGAACTGATTGAGAAGATCTATCATGAAACAAACTGTCTCACTGATGCATCCCGTGTCCTCGCACTGAGGAGACAACGGCTTTCAATTGCAAAGACAGTCACAGCTCTACTTTCGTTGTCGAGACTGATTACAGCCAACACGTGGTCCGATTGTGGCCCGCTATTCATGAGTAGAGTTCAAGGAAGACATCTGCTCAGGTTTGGTGGGCTCGATTACTGCATTCCTTTCCAGATTAAAATTGGACAAAGTACACACACGTATGATGGCTGCTACTGTGGACTGCGTAGACAGAAAAACCCACAGTCTGAAGGCTGACGTCTTTCAGCAGTTGTTCGAAAAGATTTATGGCTAGAAAAGGAAACGGTTGAAGTAGGGGACGGTGGTACCGGATCCGATATAGTCGAGAACAAAGAAAAATTATTGCGCGTGACAGTATTATTGGACAAAATTACCTTAGTAAATGAACTTTTGAAGCGTTATGTTGATTGGCGATCACAAACCCCTGAAGCGAACCACCCAAGTGGCATCTGCTGGAGAAAGACTCATTCAGTTGGAAAAATCACGCCGACTGTACTGGGTGGACGAGCTATCCTTAACAAGTCGCGATCATCTTGATTCATTACAAAATTTAGAGCATCGTGAACAACAGACCGCTCATTTGGGTCTAGTGGAAACTCATCAACAGTGCCAACTTTTTCCTGGGTGTTGACGGACGCACGCCAAACGCTTCTTGATACTACTCAAGCTAACGTTCGTCAAGATATTAGATCACGTAGCCCGTTGAAACAAGCCTGCGCGAATGACTAGATAGATGAACTTGAACATTTTGCCCGGTGGGAACTCGGAACTCCTACTCTTCGACGTAAATAATGTCCGTGGTTGGTTGTAAGTAAACTCGCTGCCTGATTAGGAAGGCCACGCCGATAATAGGGGTCGGAATTAAATCATTTTGTGGATACTGTACAGGTAATCAACAAAAACAGTGTCAAGCAACTTTTCTGAATCACTTTGTCACTGACTGTTGCTGACCGTCTCAAACACTGTTTTACTGTAACATGTCAAATACCATTTGGTTCTTGGATTGTTTCAGTCGAAGAAAATCAATATTCAATTTTGTTCTCGTACATGCTCTATATTTCCTGTCAGTTGTATGGTACCTTGCCACACACTATTTGGTGAATCGCAACTTCACGACGATCTTTGAACTTCTTGACTAAATACTGGGGTCGTATTGTCGTGTTGACCAGTGAAGCTGGATGCGTGAAATCGATCTGTTGGACTTGGCCGCACTCATAACTCATACATGGTTGAGCTGCTCAGAAACAGTGGTACTCGGTGCGTTTGTAAATGACAATAAGTACTGGTTAGAAAATGATGAAATCCGCCAAGAAATGAGCAACATATATGTGTTCAACAGTTCTGGAAAGTCGAAGAGGCCAGGTAAATCACAGAAATATATAGATAGTCGATCAGAGGTAAATCACAAATAGGCTGTTGTGTATCTGGTTCGTGCCCTCTTTTAAGGGCTCTGGGTTTGATGTGCAACAAAAGTAACTAATTATACTCCACGATATTCATTACCGTGACTACGACAATGCACGAGTTAGCCGGGTACTACTGAGCAAACAGTGAGAGGGGGGGGGGGGGGGGGGGGTAGATTCAGCTATTCAGTTAATTAATATATCTGTGTTGAGAGTAGCACATAACCCGTTTGAACCCTCATCATTTACGAAAATCATGAGGAATTGATAACCTTGGATCCGTATGGAACAACCGCAGAGTAACTGATTGTTCGCGAATTTCAGGCGATGAGCTGAGCGCAAAAACAGAAGGCTAAAGAAGTCATTTCCATTGAACGTCAACAACGGTGGCTTCCAATACCGAATCTGACAGCTGTGAATGAATAGTGATTAGTTAAGATCAGTTCGTGATCCAGTTTTACGGCACTCACAAAACCCTTTCCCTACGACACACACACACACACACACACACACACACACACCACACACACACGCACGCACAACGATACGCCATTATACTCTTCCAGTCTTCCTTTTATGTACGTTTGCTATACTTCAGGTCAGTCTGTTCTCAGACATCGATTTGGCTCCAGTGAACGGATTTGTCTGCGCTCACTGGAACAAGGAAAGGAAAAGAAATCTTTGCTTCACTATAAACCGTGTAGAGCGATTAATAATAAATAAAGTACAAGCCGGGTTTCCCCCGACTTACGAGCAGTACCAAGGTGACAAAACTTTGAAATCCGGGATTGGTCGGCTAAGTTCAATGGCTTACCGTACCTAACGTACCCTCATTTGTCCTGGATGATCAGGTACGGGGTCCAAACTCCGCCATCGATCCGTCAGTTTTTAAGTCAAGTCAACCAAGTGTATCATGCATCCCAAGACCAGATTATTCAGTCTCCACGTAACCATACACACACTCACAATGGCGGATAACATTAAATCTTTGCGAAGAGGATGAGAAGAATCAATGACAGTCTTTGTTGACAGGTTTTTGTAAGCTTTACTATGTTGTGATATGATAAAGTGCGTGAAATACGGTCGGGATATGCCACTAGCAGACGATGACAGCTTGAGAGATCTGGCAATGAACATGAATTTGTTTCAACAAGAAACCAAAGAGATAACTAGTGAGGCATCTAGTCAGTGAAGTAGGACACGTTAAAAAAAGCAATGGTTTTTGATAGATTAGTGAGTAGGGGATGAAATTCAAAACACGAAACAGAAAACCAGGAGTTTAGTTTTGACAAAAATGAAACGAAAGCCCTTGGACCAAATGAGATTACGTTCAAGCAACTGGATCAAAATGATTCACCTGTTCCAAATTTGTTGGAATCAAAGTACAGCTGTGTTTGAAAATGGGATTGTTTACTCCCATTAAATGGGGTCTTGGTCATAGATACTTAATTCGTGGGATTCTGACCATGCTAATTCTTCACATCAGTGCAGAGAAAAACCGCGACCTCAACAGGTAACCTGAATGGCATACGATTATTTCCGTCAGTATTTTTCCTTTATCCACTTCTTCCCTTCTTGCAATATTTCAGTGATACGATATTTCCGGAAATTGGGGAGGTGGGTGGGGGGTTATGCCACATTTTAGGCTATCGGTCGGCGAAAGAGACCGACATCGACAGCTGCAGCCGTGATTCGAACGCAGGAAACACGGATCCAAAGGTCACCGTGATGACCTTTTGAGCCTTGCCGGTCTCATTCATTCATTTCATCTGTAAATGATCGTACGTCAGACAGACACGATGAATTTCTTGAAATATCCGATAACGGATTGCTAAACGATATTTCATTTTGCTATTTATATTAAAAGCCATCGTACTCAACCACAACCGCCATTCTAACATTTTCACAAATATGCCGAACCTGATCCCACCATCATAGTTTTAATTGCAATAATTGTCGGTATATTTATAAATATTCATGAGTTATTAGCAAATGAGCGTACAGCACTTTCGCAATCGTGTGTTGGTTCCGGTGGTGCTTTATTTATATGATTGTTCAAGTTCGAAGAGAATGTGAGATTTGATATGAGGATAATGCCAAAGACAAGGTTGCTCACTTCCTACAATAGTGAAATATAACAAAACTGGCAAAATTACAATTCCTTAAGATGATATTTATTTGATCCTTCGGAGAAGTGAATGGCTGGCGAATTCAACACGTGACCACGCTGTTTGTTCACTGTCGATCCCCGTGAATCCTAATATGAAAGTGGCTGATCTAAGTGGTATTCCAACCTTATATGATACTTATCCCTGTACACTAGCTAAGTGCACTTGCGAACGGAATTTCTACGTCTGTGCTAGTTCGATGACAACAGAAATTTCCTTTCTCATTCTGGATAGATTTACCGACAGTCAACATCTGCCTAGAGTCGACTACACACGGTGGATGTTGTCTGACTCGATATCTGTTCGGTATCTGTTAGCAATCTGCGGCTCCCCAATCCAAGAGGGTTTCTCCACTTTCCGTTCAACTCTGTTCGCCTCCCCCCCCCCCCCAGGTGGAATGCCAACCATGAGTGAACTCTAGTAGTTTCTTGATTGGTACTTTCCTTCCAGGGTGCAACGAACCCCCAAGATGCGGAGTATGAGAAAGCATTCCACGTTTGTCCAAGCTATTTGCTTCTTCATTCACTCAACAAGGAGCATCACATCACTTGGATACGCGAACATGTGATTGGTTTGTGGGAGGACTTTTGAGGGGGGCCGTCTGAGGACGAACACGTGGCACGTGGACCACAATTGTGCTAGTAAGTGGTCTGGCTGTCTATTCTGGGGTGGGGGGTGGGGGGGGGGAAGGGGAGGCAGAGACTGACTGAAAAGTGGTAGGATGTGGCTGATTCATGGCCTGATAGACACGCCAGTGTGCAAACCGGAAAGTAGTAGGTCAGCGGGGGTCGAAAATTTAATTGTGTGCACCGTGTTTGGAGACGTGGCTAACACAACAGAAGTGTGATACGGAAACCGCGGGGGTGTAACTTCGCCCTCTGCAACAATTTCAGTGCTTCTGTTTCACCGACGGCAAGTTTTCTATTATTCGGTGGATTACTTGTCATTAGGATGCACTCGGAGGCGATCTCGATGGATCAGATGTATAATCAACCTCCGTCAAATCCACTAAAAGCTGATAGGGGCTGAAGCTGGACGCTTGTTCGGTTAGAACATACACCTATTTCCGTATTATTCGTGTGAAATTTTTGTTAATTACAGAAAAAACTTTCCGTGACAACAATGCAAGTCAAATTCATACTCTCTCGCTCAGCTGACAATGCCTTCTTGAACCCAAGTCAAGTCAAGTCAAGTCAAGTCAAGTCAAGTCAAGTCAAGTCAAGTCAAGTCAAGTCAAGTCAAGTCAAGTCAAGTCAAGTCAAGTCAAGTCAAGTCAAGTCAAGTCAAGTCAAGTCAAGTCAAGTCAAGTCAAGTCAAGTCAAGTCAAGTCAAGTCAAGTCAAGTCAAGTCAAGTCAAGTCAAGTCAAGTCAAGTCAAGTCAAGTCAAGTCAAGTCAAGTCAAGTCAAGTCAAGTCAAGTCAAGTCAAGTCAAGTCAAGTCAAGTCAAGTCAAGTCAAGTCAAGTCAAGTCAAGTCAAGTCAAGTCAAGTCAAGTCAAGTCAAGTCAAGTCAAGTCAAGTCAAGTCAAGTCAAGTCAAGTCAAGTCAAGTCAAGTCAAGTCAAGTCAAGTCAAGTCAAGTCAAGTCAAGTCAAGTCAAGTCAAGTCAAGTCAAGTCAAGTCAAGTCAAGTCAAGTCAAGTCAAGTCAAGTCAAGTCAAGTCAAGTCAAGTCAAGTCAAGTCAAGTCAAGTCAAGTCAAGTCAAGTCAAGTCAAGTCAAGTCAAGTCAAGTCAAGTCAAGTCAAGTCAAGTCAAGTCAAGTCAAGTCAAGTCAAGTCAAGTCAAGTCAAGTCAAGTCAAGTCAAGTCAAGTCAAGTCAAGTCAAGTCAAGTCAAGTCAAGTCAAGTCAAGTCAAGTCAAGTCAAGTCAAGTCAAGTCAAGTCAAGTCAAGTCAAGTCAAGTCAAGTCAAGTCAAGTCAAGTCAAGTCAAGTCAAGTCAAGTCAAGTCAAGTCAAGTCAAGTCAAGTCAAGTCAAGTCAAGTCAAGTCAAGTCAAGTCAAGTCAAGTCAAGTCAAGTCAAGTCAAGTCAAGTCAAGTCAAGTCAAGTCAAGTCAAGTCAAGTCAAGTCAAGTCAAGTCAAGTCAAGTCAAGTCAAGTCAAGTCAAGTCAAGTCAAGTCAAGTCAAGTCAAGTCAAGTCAAGTCAAGTCAAGTCAAGTCAAGTCAAGTCAAGTCAAGTCAAGTCAAGTCAAGTCAAGTCAAGTCAAGTCAAGTCAAGTCAAGTCAAGTCAAGTCAAGTCAAGTCAAGTCAAGTCAAGTCAAGTCAAGTCAAGTCAAGTCAAGTCAAGTCAAGTCAAGTCAAGTCAAGTCAAGTCAAGTCAAGTCAAGTCAAGTCAAGTCAAGTCAAGTCAAGTCAAGTCAAGTCAAGTCAAGTCAAGTCAAGTCAAGTCAAGTCAAGTCAAGTCAAGTCAAGTCAAGTCAAGTCAAGTCAAGTCAAGTCAAGTCAAGTCAAGTCAAGTCAAGTCAAGTCAGGGACAGCCGAGGACCGGTAGGCAGTCGTGCGCGCATAAATCATTTTATCATTATTGCCGATGGAAGAGAAGGAAGCACACACGCTGAGGTCCCTGTGGAGTGGGTGAAGAGAGTCAGTCAGAATTCTCTCGGCAAATATTTTGCACATTTTATGGTGTTTGGATATAATGGAGTCTGTGAGATCTTTACGAGGAATACCACTTGCATAGGATAAGTGCTTCAGAGACCTTTTTATTACGTTGAACTCATTAGCTTGTGAACCAGGGAAGAGGACGGGAGAAAAATACAACCAGTGAGGTAATATACGTGCAAGGAAAAAATGTTGAGTGAAGCAAAAGTGTACGGACATTCCTTTTAGAAGCAAAACTTAATAGGTTAGTCTTCTCACTCTTGTGTAAACAAAGGAAACATGTTCAGTCCAACAAAGATTATGAATGTTCGTAATCCCAGGCTTCTTGACCGATAGTTGGCGACGAACGGAGATGTTTCCTAGGCGAACGTCTGGACAGGATCCCAGAAAGTTGACATACATAGAGCCTTTAAGAAAAGAAAACACAACTTCTGAGAATTTACGGGGATTTAAGGTTAGGTTATGGAGTTTGGACCAGTGGTCAATATCTAAGAGACCAGATTGAAGCTCAGGTGTAGCTGATGCGTCAGTATTAAATAACTTTGCACACCTCTGACCGTGAGTTTACCTCAGTCTTAATGAATAGTATCTAACTGCTCGGTTCGTATTAGTCTCGACTTTCGCGTGCGCTGTACGAAATTACCTACAAGACCAAATCAAAGGCTTCGGATAACCAGTGAATTTAGTTGTATTATTTAACCTTCCTAAGTTCAGTGGTACAATACAAGGAATGGAACTTTTCCCCCTGGTATTCACCACCACCTGTAGCCGCCATCGTGGGAATCCACTGCAGCGGTTTGACTCCTATTGGCACGATATGTTCGCCGAATATTGGTTTGTCAAAATATTGAATCGACCCAGCTGTGTAGGTTGTTGTCAACCTAAGCGTTAACGTAGGACTGTCGCCACCAAAGTCAACGCCAACCAGTAAAACCGAAGTTTATCGATTATTGTGCAAGTGTATTGCAGTATCGTGTTCTCTATTATTCTCTTCAACTAATTGGCATAGATAAAACATTCTTTTCAGTTTCACATAATATGGTTCATTATGTAGTATGAACGGTCAGTTCACCGGCTGTTCCAGTCAGCATGTTAGCTAATCGTCAGCTGCAGTGCACATCCCCCGAGCCACTACTGGAAATAGAACCCAGAGTGGACGATTACGGGTCGAATACCCAGCAAGGAGTCTATCCGGGATGATCTTTGGGGCTCAGTGTGCCTAGTGTAGTAGTCGCTTTTTTTCGGCCGCAGTGTACTTTCATCAGAACAGTTGCACCACAGCTAAACTGGATATTCTCCTTCTGAACAGCCTCCAATTAGCACATGACTGATCACTGGACTCATTTATTGTGATTGTGTAGCATTTCGAACAATCAGGACATGAACAAGGGAGAGAGGACTTAATGCGAAAAGGGGAAAGAAAACAACCCAGTGTTCTTACTCATAGGCAATAAACGACGGTATAAATTCAGTGGTCATGCAGCCTTGTACTTTCCACTGGAAAATGACTTATCCAAATCATTTTCTTGTATTCTTAAAGGAGAGCAAACCGCTTAATCAAATGCAAAAACTTTGTAGCGTCAGTTATATCACGCAGAAGTCATTCGTCGTTAGAGTCGATCATTGATCTGTCAACGGGTTCTGAACAGTGAAACGGGCAATTTAGTGCTGGCAGAAAACGAACAATTAGGAGCCATCCCTGGTAGCCCTGTTTTCGACTCACAACCCTCCACCCCGGGTTCGAGTCCCAGTAAGGGCTTGATGGATGTGCACTAAAACTGACAATTCCTAAAAAGCCGATCGAGACAGTGGTACAAAGGTACTTCCATGGCTTTCAGTGATGACTTGAGAGTTAATAACGCACGATGAACCATTCGAAAACCAAATCAAATCTCCCACTATTCTTTGATGTCAAAATTACCAGTTTCGAATAGGTCGACTTGCCATAAGCTTAATTTTTCCGAATGTGGCAATCCCATATGCTTTTCCTACAGCTACGATTGAAATGGTTGAACTATCTGTTGTTACTTTTAAGTAACTGTGGTGTGCTTGTGAATACTACTCATAGGCGTACGTATTCGTTAAAAAAGCACGCCTCCTCCAAAGATCCACGCAGAGATTCAATTAGTCAGAGATCAGCGTTCATTCAACAGCTGCGTAATCCGTGTCCGTACACCATAAATTCCTATCTCACCGCATTGATCATGATTTATCTTTTAGCCCAAATCAGTTCATTGTTTATAAGTGGTTGACAGGGCTAGGTGGTTAACTGATCGAACGACTTGGTCTTGTGCCCGAATTTTCGAATTCCACTTTGTCTTTCTCTCCACTTGTGAAATGTCTTGCCATTGTTGTTGTTGTTCACTGAATAGTTCGATAGCCTCCTCTGAGCAGTTGATTGACAGTGGAAAAAATTATTTGTGATAAACGATCGTGACGCCTGAGATATTCGTCTGCGGGACAAAAGAAAGAGTGAGTTGGCTGAGGTAAGTTTGTCATTCAAACTTTGTTCAGACTGTTGTTGATTTGATTTTTGATTTCGTACTTTCTCGTAACGTACATCAGAATCGAGATACCATTTTGCATTATTCGGGGATGAGGGTGGGGTGACTGGCAGGGAGTAATTTTGTGGTTACGAAGCTCACGTAACAAAACGACGAGTGGACCATACAACGTCTCAGTAATTCGGACGTGTTAACGAACGCTTCGCCCAATAAATAACTGCTATCTGTGACCTAAAATGACCGTCAGAGACGGGGATTGAACGATGCTCCTGAGATTTGAACTTGAGTTTTTCCTTATACAAGACTGCGATTGTTTCTGAGAATTGTTCTTGAACGCCTAGATATGTTCCCCAGTTTTTGGTGAAATTAGCTAGTTTCCAGCCAGTACTTGTCGACATTTACGAACCCACTGTACATCCCTGAGATTCTTAGATATCTCTAGATCAGCAGTGGGGCTTAAACGCAGTGTCATTGTTGTCTTGTGTGAACGAAGAACGTTACAGAATTCAAAACAACAAGGTTCACTTTTACGACGACGGGTAATTTCTCGTAACACCTGTTGTAAGTCACAAGAACCACGATTCGAGCCACCCGTAGCCAATTCACACGGATCCCAAAACCAGGACGAGATTCAGTCGTGGTTACTACGGTACTAAATTGAAAATCACTAAAAGTACAAATATATACAACCCTCAATTATGCGGCCAAGTAGATAGTAACAGTAAAACACAAAGGTCCAACATCCCGTGGTCCAAGCATGACAGTCAGAAACAGTTCAAGGCTAAATTCAAATGTCTCACAAAGAAACTCACGTGCATAAGTATTGTGTATGAACGAGCTTAGCTAAGCAATGTCAAATATCATCAGATTCACAAAACATGTAGTAGAACACATGGGAGGATTTTCGATACAGATTATTTACACTTGTCACCTGTCAAGTTTTGTTGCCCCATTTCTGATCTCTTCTGAAAGACATATGGCAAACTTTCTACTGACCACTGATTATATGTTGAAATGACTACAGACCTTTTCCACCCAATTCGGATGGGGATTTGTAGAGACACGCAGATGACTGAGTTTGAATGTGTAAATTCATAACCAAAAATTACCGTAGATAAACGTAACCCGTTAGCACTTAGCTCTAAGCAATTTGTATGTTGTTCGATGCCATAGGGCTGTGCATTGTCTGTCTGCTTGATGTAAGGACAATTGGTTTCCTCCAATTAAAAAAAACACATTTTTGACTACTCTGCTTGCGTACGGTTGAGAGTTTAGCTCCCTTAACTGGTATCGCGTCCGGTGTCGCTCCCAAACGTAAATGTGAACGAAGTTGTTTCAATAAAAAGTCCTTCACTTATTCCATCTACTTTTACCATCTTTTGGCACGCGTCTGGACTTTTGGCTTGTTGCCCGTTCCTTAGGCCATTCTGGGGGTCTAGTAAGTACCTGGTATCCGGAGTACTAAAAACTCGTCATCATCAGTTGAGTCGAAACTACAGGATGCAGAATTTTGAGTCAAATAAACACACTAACTGTCCATCAGTCCGGATTGATTCACTACACTATATTGCACGTGGTATCACGTCCACCGGACACGGACTTTGAACTTGAATGGTGGCGATGTCTGACAATCAGAACGAACTGCAGTTAATGAAAAAAATGAGTCATTGTACCAATTCTCATCGATGAGGGGCGATTGTTGCGTAGTTGTTACATCATCAAGGTGAATTATTCCATATAAGATGAGACCTCTAGTTACTCATACCGACTAAATAACAACAATGTAATAACAATAATAATAACAACTAAGTTCCTAATGCAAATTAGCTTCCGAAATTAAGTACCAATTCCCATTCGGGAGTCACAAGTGATTTCTTGCCAATCGACCCGCAATGAATATGAATGAGATTTGAAGACTGAGTGCTGAATACTGTTTGTTCCAAATGAGGGCATTTTTCAAATAGAATATTGTAAGGAGCTTTGTACATGTCATGCGGACGTTTCGGAATTTGAGCACTGACCGACCGTATACTCATTTATCCATCGGTTTGGCTTGTAATCTCATAGTCGATCTGTACAGTCCTTTTAAGAGTAATTATTGTATCTGTGAGTCAGTGTGAACCCTACCACTCACTATTCCATTAGCTCGTGGTCTTTAACCATTCTCGAAATCTGGAAAGAGCATATATATATATATATATATATATATATATATATATATATATATATATATATATATATATATATATATATATATATATATATATATATATATATATATAATTTATGTGTGTGCGCGCGCATAACAGAGCGAGAGAGAGCTGAATAGGAGACTCGTTCTTAGCCGTAGATAACTGCATCTAACCTGGCGATATGTTACTTGGTATATTTTTGATCCTTTCACCGGAAATAGCATTCAGGTCTGCAAGCGTCAGTGCTCATCAGCTACAGAAGTGTCATTCTCAAAATGAAACAGGGTGCCGCTCTTGTTTGTGCGCGTCTGTCTGACCAAGGGCACTGAAAAACGGCATATTCTGTCAGTGTGATATGCAAATGTATATACCGCAGCCAGAGACGGTTAGGTGTCGGTCATATGATCTAACAATGAACAGCAAAATTTTTGGCTTCTACATCGGAAACTCGTTTGTATTCGTCATAAGAAAACAAAATCCGCTACTAAGAAACAGCTACTTTCATTCTCCGTTAGGATCTTTCTTTTCATCCCGCCACCCTATTTGAGTGGATGTCGTAGTCATTATTCTGTTAAATGATTGACATACTGCAAGGATAGCCGATAATTTTTTACAAATCTGAGCGAAACAATCCTCTTTCTATCACGTGATGAACAGAAAAATCGTTTACTATACCCCAGATTGAAATTTTGACTCCCTAATTTTGAGTAATTCTGTTTTCACTTTGAGGTTGCTGAGCTGAATGCACATCACGGTGATCCACGGACCTTCGAATCACGGATTCTTATTCACTGTCACCAGTGAACCGTATTGTCTGGTAGTGTGTTGCTCAACGAAATGTTGTGGCATTCCTAGGAATTGCAAGTCGCTGTGTCTCGCACTAGTTTCGTAAAATCGATGTATCTATAGACAACAGTATCCGAGGCTTATAAGCTGCACTTTCCCATCGTGAAGTTGAAGCGCTATACCTTTTTGGTGTGTGCGATCAACTGGCACGGGTTCGGCGTACCATCTCCATGTGACTTGCGCGCACACATTTCGAATGAACATCCAAGAATCGAATTTCAAAACCTTTTGGTCATATGGTTTAGTGGGGATGAGGCAATCGAAACCCATCTTAATTCTCTCTACAAAAATGCTGTTCGGTACTGGGCAATCGCCCAGAAATCATTTCCAGTAACGATCAATGCTCGATCGAATATCCGAGATTCTTCTCCTCTGTGTTGAGTGTCGCCCTATAACTCTTTTCCGGACATCCCAATCTGCAAACTGTTTAGCACTGGTATTCCTACTTGATAATCCGGTGTGCAGTCAGGTGCTGCTCAATATTCGTTTTGTTTCGACAACAAAAATACACTACAAATTCGGATACATTATGAAACACCGAACTGGTGGGTACTAGAAATATCAGAAAAGAAAAGTGGGAATATTGCCTAAAACCGTTACAACCTTGAGAGAGAAGCAGAATGGTGTAGTTCTCGCTTAGTGAGCAGGTTAAAGGCAGCCATATTGGTGTTCGACTAACGTAAGTGAAGGATCATGTTGCTGATGCACTTACTAAGCCTTGTGCTCATGGACTTTGCTGGTTTTATTTTTGTATTCTACGCATCGAATACGAACAGCGCCCCTGCCGCGGATGAACGGTGATTCTTGCAAATCACACTCGGACATAGGTAGTCATACCTATCTTTTTTGATTCTCGTTTTGGTACCCGGTTAAGCACTTACTAAGCTTCAGCTCACCGAGTCATTTTTCTTTCCACGTACTAGCAGATCAAACAGTTACAACTGCCGTGGAAGAGCACCACACCCAGTCTGCTATGAGCGGAGTGGACAAAAGAAAATAACACAAAATGACGAGATTCGAGGAACCCTTTGAATATCGAATTGTTTCCACGACTGGATTTCCAAAACACTGATCTGTTCCGATTCCAGTTCAATTGGACGCAGTGTTTCTTCACATTGCACTGCTCGACGGATTGTTGCGTGCATGTACATTGGTACAAACATAGGCAGACAAGTGCACGTATTAACCGACGCTGAACGTAAATACGCCACACTCACCGGCAAAAGGCGAATTCAAATGCATCACCTCAAGGCCGTTCATCACGTTGGTCACGTTGGCACTAGCAGGCTCGTGCATGTGTGCCCGGTCATACGATGGCGGAGATATGAGTGTGAGCCCGAGCGTGCGCGTTCAAGTAGTGCTTAATCGAGCGTATGTGTGCTGGTAGGAGCGCAGTGTTACCCACAAATAACACACAGATATCCTGCTGAAAACACAGGGGTAATGTTTTTTCAAAATGTATTCGAACGAGAATGACAAAATAGAAACGAACTGACTGAAACCATTCAATAGAACCCATCATCCTCAGGTGTTAACGTTATTAAAAAGTTGTAACTGGAACTGACGCACCTGCGCCACCAACACTTGTCACGTCGAGTACACCCTACCGATTAGGGTTCGATGCCGCAATGTTCCACAGTGTGATTCGAGAGCGAAATTCGGGACCCGCCACCTGATACGAAGTGGTAGCTCAACCGGTGTACCATAGCGTGGGTAGCTTCGAGACTTGGGTTCGAATTCCATTGAAACCGACAACCACTACACCTGGGAGAAACTCAACATTTGTGCAGTATATTCAACCAATTGATATTTGATTTTAATTCAAGTGCAGACTACTTATAGGATCCCCATTTGCCGTTTTTTTAAACTCCATCGAGCTGGTAACGAGCCTTATGTGATAATTCTCGGTCGTTATTCATTTTCGGGATAAAATCAACCGACTTAAACCATTAAAAATGACTTCATTAGTTTACGTTGATGTGAGGAAACAATCTCTAGTCAGCCGCATTCCTGTCATATATATATATATATATATATATATATATATATATATATATTGTTGGGAGCCACACAACAATCGATTATTAAGTAGGTCTTTCAGTGAATGAACATGAACGCTACTTAGCGGCACGTTTATCAAAAATAAATCAATAAGGGAAATTGGTACGGAAAAGAACGACTGAGAATTGCAGAATAACCGGACAGCACAGACACAGTTCATGTGTGCTAGTGCTAGTGTGTGTGTATGTATGCATGTGCACAGTGTCTGCTGACTGTCCGTTCATAAATCTCCCCTAGACTGATTATCAGTCAACCCAATGGAGAGCGTCAAGAGTTATCCTGCATCATTACACCTTGGTGAAAATCACCTCAGCCACAAGAAGGCGGGGTGCGGGACTTCCTCAGCAGAAGCTGTTTCGAATGTACGATCATTTAGTATGATTTAGAGAAGCTTTCGGAGCCAGCATCCATCTCGTAGTCCGAGAAACTCACCCCCGAACAAGTTGAGGCATTTGAAAGCCATTTCCTTTTTGACAGACTACGGTTCAACAGATTCGATGCAGAAACTACCTATTATCATAAAAGCCTGAGAAGTGATGCCCCTGAGTGACCTTGCAACAAGGCTGAACAACGATGGAAAACTCGTGGTCCAGCTGGTTCGTAATGAATTCATTTCAGTTAGCTCTCCATAATGAGAGAATTCATCTTAGATTTCCACCATTTTGCTAGCGCGAAGTGGTCAAACCGTTCATAGTCAGCACACCGGGTTTGAGTCCGAACCTCGGTTGAAACTTGGTTGATGTGTACTACAGCTAATTTTTATATTAATAATGCTTCAGAAATGAGTTGAAACCACTTGGTGTTGTTTTCCGCGACAAGTTGGGCATTCACTTTGCACAATGAGCTATTTCATGGATTATTAATCAATCAGTTTAAAAGAAAAACAGAAAGTGTGATCAGTGCCCGTACCAATTTATTTAATAAAGACTAGGTTACTGTGACGACAATACATTTTTATCTAAGTACGAACAAATTTCAGACAGATTTCTGGTGTGGAGCGCAATCTGATGATGCGGAAGTTCAAGGTCAAATCCAAACACCGCGCTAGTGATCAGTAGTGATAATATCCAGTTAACCTGCTAATTGGACGCCTAATAAGTATGCAATTTGACATTATTGTCCAGTAAAATTTGTTAGCCAGTATTTATTTATGAGGAGGAAGTAAAGCCATCCGTAGTTCAAGTTGACCTTTCTATAATTGGGCCGGGTTAGGCACATCTAAGAAATCTGAGCTTATCCGGAGAGATCAGTATGCACTGGCATAAGCCAGAGACTGGTGGCTATTCAGTCCAATATTTATGTGATTCAGACCATTTTCTCGTTTACGGTAACGATAAATGTTATGGTTATTGTTATTTTCATTTCCAGTAATAGACTCATAGCGGTGAATGAAAAACTACGCTCCTGTTTGTGATCAGAGGTCGTGCTATTGAAGTTCTGATTTTTTTCGGTCGGGTATCCGTAGTCGATCGGCGAAGACTGACCGCGATTCACAATCCTATCAAGCCAGGGTTTGTTTACGCTTCTCTGTTGAGTATGTTTCGCTGGACAAAGTTTCAGCCGTCGTATCAGTTCAAGAAAACGCAAGACCGAACGAACAGATAGTTGTTTGTCAAGACCCTTCTATGGTGAACTACAGTTTTCTTCATCGAAATTTGTTAAATCCACAGTTTCGCTTTCCGTTTTCCCTCAGCTACTATTTTGGACCATCTGTCAAATTTAGTGGAAATAAACTCCAAATTAAAACTTTTGGAAAACTGTGATATATTTGAAAAGCGTGGTGCTTGAGTCAAAACTCTGCGGGTCGAATACATTCAGTTCAGTTCAGTTCCTTCAACCAGAGACCCCGGAATTTGGGGCTCTGGTTTTAGTTGCTACATCGCAACAGTGTCCGGTCGAAATTGAGATTAACTGATACACAACAAAAACGAGCACATTTTCGGGAGAAAATTTTCGGGGAAATCATCAGGCAAACGGACAAATTAGTTCGAATGAATGAAGTAAGCCACCGATTGCTGCACGTAGTGATGCCAACTAATGCGTCCAATAGTCCGGCAGTTGTTTCATGGATGCCCCTAAACCGGAAGCCTACGTCTTGTCCAAATCGGCCAAGCCCTCTGGTTTCGGATTTTCATGTCTTCGGTCAAATGTCGTGTAACCATTAGTACACCGACAATTCGTGAGGAAGCCCGTTAGAAAATGCACTGCACTGCACCACACATTCTCCGAATAAACATACTCTGTGAGATGCTATCGTGACAAGTTCACACGGGATCTACAACCCCTTACGAGACTGGGCCACAGCAAAGTGTAGCTGTCCCACTATCGACTCCGTTGGCACGTGTTCAAGCTTGTTGGCGCGCTTGCGCCTACGAACACACAGACGCACGAAAACACTCGGTCCAGGCAACGCGATGAACTCCGCTTTCTGACTCGGACAGATCAAAGTGGATCTTGTACTACCGTTTTTGATTGACGTTTAACCTTGATTAATTTTCACGTACATGTTCATCAATAGGAATGCCAAATCCATGTTGTGATTCCGCTTGTCCGTAGTCAGTGGGTTCACTCCTTCCGGCTTCGTCCACGTAAGTGGAACCAAGCCAGGATGGGGTAGCATGCCAGCGGTGTATATGACCGACAAAATGGAATAAAATATTGAGCACCCAGAGATGTGCTCGGCCACTACAGCACTCGCCTTCTCGTTTATCGCCTGATGTTTGCTGCATGGGTGAGCTCACCACCCATCCCATCTGCCAACATGTGTGTGAGATAAGATTGGGAGTTTTGACATACTGGACAGATGTCAGCCGATCTGCTAGTGGCGTGTATGTGCTTTTATGTGCCTTTTGGAAGTGCTAGGAGCGGCTGAAGGGGAGCGACTGAGGGGGATGGGGGGGGGGAAAGCCGACTGACCGGCGCCCTCGGGTTGTATGTTTGTATTCGGGCCGCCATGGTCTGATGATCGAACGACATGAACAACGGGTGGACAGATAGATAGAAGGATTAGGGTAATGTTTATTTTGCGACCCTAAATGAGTCATCCAGACTTACCGACCAATCACAGTTTTCGTGGGATCGCATAAGCACTGAGAGGCATACTGTAAGCTAAGGAAATGACGCCACCGGGCAGGACCACTAAGGTTTGCTTCGTAAATCACATCGTTAATCGATGGTTGGTCAATGTGTGGACTACATGTTCCGTCCTGTTCGAACAGTTACCAATCTTCCATCGGCAATGGCAAACTGTTAATGGAAAATCGTAATGATATGGAGGAGGGAGATAAAACCAACAGCCTGTACCGGAAGAGGGGCGGGGGGATGGGCACATTGCGTAAGTGAATGAAGATTGTGGGTGTAGACCACTCTCGAAAATCAGTTGGACGATATTCAATAAATGTAGGCTCAGCTCGCCACACACTACAGAACTATAAGTGCAGACAAGATTTTTCTCACAATACCTGTGGATCTACTCTGTCTTCTAGCTTTGTTAACGAACCGAGGGGAACGTGAACATATTTCGATGAAGTTGAACTTTCTCTTCGTTGATACGGAAATGTGCCGCTAATGATTTACCATCACATTTTTTTAATTAATCAATGTATACTTTGGGAGATGTATACATTAGAAAGCATAATAATGTAATCCATTTAGTAATCGAAAACTTGGGGAGCAGCTGTTTTGTCTGATTTTTCGGGAATTAGCAATTGCAACGCACGCTTGTCCACCGTGCACCAAGATGGAGACTCAATCCAGAGATGAACCGTGGTGGATCGAACACCTGACCTGACTAGGCTATCCGGGGAGTGGTTGTCAATGGTTTGTTGAACATGAGCAGAGCACGATACCGCACTCGTCATTTGCTTTAGCAGTGTTAAATACTGATTCTGCATGATGAATTAGATTTTAAGAGTACATTCGTCAAAAATTCTGTCCTCTCTTTATCTCGCATCTTCGCGTTTGTCGGATCACCTACTAGACCAGAATCGTTTTTGCTCATGATTTTATTAAATCCGATGCGAACATGCGGATTTCATTATTGGTGTTTTAACTTTCTCAACAAAGAAACCACTTAACACAAATTACAACCAAATCATGATTTGGAAATCAGTAGGGTGTACTACATTCCTGACGAAGCTATGCATGTGGTGAGACTGGTGAACAGAGCAGCATCCATTTAGATGGAATCACGTGTTTAAACCAGAAACACAAAACTGTGACATCGCTTGATGCAGTGATGCGATTGAGATTACCGGAGACCTCCAGTAAGGACTGATATTTGCTTCGTGAAAGCTTCGATCATTTTATGGATTTATACATTTTTTTTATTCCCTTGAGCTGTTAACCATCATGCTGATGATTCTTTGGTATTAGTGGGCAAGCAACGCTACGTAAAATCTTGTCTCTTGGCGTAAGGTCATTTCCCCCAAAATCTTTCTAGTAGTTAAGTAAGAAATTCTATTAAATCTGTCAATTAGGTGGCTATGGCCTTCAAACTATCGTGTGATATCGTCATAGTGATGGTGCTCTGGATGATGATGATGATGATGATGATGATGGTGGCTCGATCATTAATGATGAGGGTGTGATCGAGGTACTGGACATACACTGAAGAAGTGTTTCAACTTTAAGCTGTGCGAGTGCATTTTTTGAAATCCTATTGGGAGTAATGGTTCAATCTCACATTTGTCTGTTCTCCTAGCACCCGATTTTGTATTGATCTGTATGAGATCATTATCAGAGCAGAATAAAAAATGGATCTAAGGGAATTTGAATAGTAGACCGAATTTTATTCAGTTTTTTACTTCCTATTATTATGTAACCGTGATAAAATATTCCATTATATATATATATATATATATATATATATATATATATATATATATATATATATAGATTCAACCGTTTGAGGTCTTTGAATCTGACGGGATTAGAACCCATCCACGCCTTAGTACCGCGCATATTTTATCAGTTCATTGACAAGATCACGCCAAGTAGATTCCGACCTGCTGGGGTAGAATGATATTTAAGATTTGGATATGTCCAACACGTGATACCCTAGTCGGGATTGCTCAGGTTGTTCTTCTTGCTGAGAGGCTTTGCATTCAAGGAGGGAGATGGTCCAAAGCAAGCAGTCACATGTGTGTTGCACTTTGCTTTTTTCAACCAAAATGACCGTTCAGTATCTGGTTTTTCTTAACTTTTTCCATTGAAATAATTTCTTCAAAACCAAAGCGACAACATCAGAGTCGTAATAATTCGCGCGAGGGTTAAGTTGCAACCTAGAACCTTCGAGATTTTGTTCTTAAAATTGTGGATACGGTTGCCCTTTTCGAAGGTGCGCCTTCTCTTAAATGGAATGATATCACGTTCACATGCCGATTAGACGTTACTAATAGAATGACGATGACGTTCAACAAAATCAAGTCACCGTGAAGCAGAGGCTACTTGAACTGACGGTGAACATTTAGGATAAGATTTCAACCCCACTGGTTTCCATCCAAGACCACCTGTTTAGACTAGGAGAGACAGTCACTTTTCACTTATATAACCGCCATTGTTCGACATATTAACCTCACCGAAGACGGTAGATAAAGTAATGTATTCAAAAGCACTTGAGCACATTTCAGTACATTTAGAACTCATTTTTATTAGATTTCGTTTGGCCTCCTCCATTCGATGAATTAACTGCAGTGAATATTGGAACTGTTGTTCCCATTGAATGCCTGGGCTATTCCTATATCTTCGAAGTCAGCTCGACCTCGTGGTTTGCTTGTCATTGCTGTGGTGTATCTACGATTTTAGATGGATAAAAGTACCCATGGACTTACCTATCCCCATGCACTCCTTGAATATCAGTTCGACTGGCACAGTACATGAAAAACTATCGGATTGTTTTTCCTAGTTCATCAGAAGTACTCGCAGAGATAGCAGCTTTAGTTGCACAATGCCTAAAACACGAGTTGACAGTCGTTTCGGAGAAGTTCATCCGTGCACTTCGAAGATACCTTATCGTGTAGAAAGTTGGAACATTAAAAGGCATAAAGTTTTGACCGAGTTTTGCTATTTCACAGGCTCTAAGAGACGACCAGTATTCGTAAAATGTGTCGCAGAAATGGTTTTCTAATAAGTTAGTTTCACCGTCTGAATTATCCCCGAGTCTAGCGGCGGGAGTTTGTCTGTTATTCGGTGTCCGAACAACATGTTTTATGGGACTCAAATATAGCTCCAAAAGCGTATCGCGATTGTCCAGCAATAAAAGAATTTTCGGTCCTTAGCAGTTACTCTATTGTTCCAGCGTCTCAGTGAACCCTCGAATTTACTTCACAGCAAGGAAAAGCTAAGGTTATTCTCATAATCAACTCCAATTTGCGATCGATTTTCGAAACACCTTGGATACCACTTTTGCGGATGACCAAGGGTTTTAATTTTTCATCGGCTGCAGTTCAGTACTACATTATAGTCAACGTGTCCCATGCTTTATTCATGTCTGGGCTTTCTCCTCCACCCCTGCTGATTCGAGGCTTCTCTTTGGCGTGTTTCGAAACATCAAACCTGTTTCATCAAAAGTGAATGCGTAGAGAGACGAGTAAACCTTACATATTTCGGGTTAATCTTTACAACAAATAATCCACTAGCTGTGCAGAAATTTTCAGAGATTCCTCTGGCAAAATTATGCGCCTTATGTTATGACATATTTGGAATTTGATTAGTTAGCCTTTTTTGGCCTTGAATATTTCGCACAAAATTTCACTGGCTATCTGATGACTTTTCTCGTAGCAGCTAGCCAAAAATAGGAACATTTTTCTGGTAGGCCTCAGCAAAACTTCTGGAATGTTTTCTGTTCTAGAGGAGGTTAATAAAACGTTCAATGAATCCCAAACTTCTGTCGTGAATTAGTCCCGTCTTCCCGGTACTGTTTGATTCGGTCTTTATTCCATGGAAAACACTATACCTGGCAATAAGTGGTCGATTGTTCCTGAAGTTTTCCGATAACTTTCTCCACAACTTGCTTTTGAGGTGTCTTTTGATTGCGGGTTCTAGCCCTAATATTCTAGTTCACTTTGAGAGTAATTAAAAAAAGGTTCTTGCTCTTGGTTCAGTTTCATTCCATGACTCAGGGGCAAAAAGTTCCTGCAATTGCGGTTGCACACGTTCGACTGAATGACGGCTATTGACTTGTGTCAACTCGTTAACCCGAAAACCTAATGAGGGCGATTTGTGAACAAAATGTGCGATGTTCTGACGCGGCATCTCAAAGTCCATCAATATTTGGTACAATTACGACTTGCTAGCATTAGGATTACTGTTCACCTTGTCAGTGTCCGGACCACGTTGACAGGAGAACAATGTCGACGTAAGACCTCGGGATGGAAACAATAACATGCCCAAGCAACTAAAGTCGTCAGCATTATTGCTGACTGACCCGAATAAGGCCTGGTCAGCATGATTAGAACTGGCCAAACCGTAGTGCTTCTTACTTATTTTATCACATGACTGTACTCGACTGAAGCAGGTGGGAAGGCATACTCCTTAGCCTCAGAAGACCGCTGCACTATCGGGGATAGTCGGGAACCTGACCTTGAGATTTAGATTGGAGAACCACTTAGAGTTCAAATCAATCATGTGTGGTAGCCAGTCAGAGAAAATCTCATTGAAATTGTTCGTTATTCCATTCTGGAGGGTTTATTATATGGTGGGAGGTTTTCTAAAGGTAAATTTTTCTTGCACTTCCAGTGTTTCTTGCCGTTATGGAGGCTGCATTCTGGACAAGATTACTGTAGATAGAAATGAGAAGTGTCAGGGGAAATACGGACATTCAGTATGTTCCATCGTACGGGAAGAGATTATACCACG
>CANUEZ040000174.1:715000-732500 GCA_948099385.1 Fasciola hepatica
TAGGGAAATTCATTGGCATTCATTGGCACGAGAAGCCAAACAACCAAAATGGGGAATTATGTTGCCATGTTATCCCGGTAGTCATCTCGAGATATAGTTACGAGACAGATTGTTTGTCGGTATCAACTGTTCAGAGTTGCAAGGTGACTTTTGTTTCACTAATTTGCCTTCCAATACGTAAAACTTCTCTATGAGCAACATGAGAACGTTTTGGTGCTGCTGATAGAGAACCACCGGTTTTGTTCAACACGAAAACCCGAAGTCATCTGCGGATCCACAAAAAGGCCAGTGAATTACATTCCTTGAAGCAATTAATTCGGCCGTAATTTTCACTCTCGGTTAGTTCAACCATCCAAGCAGTGGAACGAGTGCGACTCTAGTGGTCAGAAATATTCCGGATTGATCTGCTGATTTAGTAATGCCAGGTATCCCAAGTTTGGTAAGGCAGGTTATATGCAGTCTGTATGTAGAAGCGAAAAACTTGCTTGACCATCATATTTTTAACCCCTTGCTTTGGCTAGATGCGCCATCCCATTTTTGAGGGAACCTTTACTGAAGAAAATTTACTCGCACAACCAATGCATGCTAGATCTAGCCAATGAAACCAAGGAGCGGTGTCAAGCCTCTAATTCTCGTGCTAAAAGTGACTTCAATTTCCATAGCACTCTTAAAGTCTCGAAAACAACTCAGTAACCTCCGACAGCATCTTGTGCTACAATGAAAAAACTATTACTCCTCCTCCATTACTAGCTACCGTTGTGAAAGTGTTACCCTTCGGACACCTTGGTATGTCAAAATGAAATCTATCGAGCATCTTGCTTACTGGGGACCGGAGTTAAGCATTTACTTACACGCAACCATCAAAATGGGCGCTTTGGACTATGTCTTCAGAGCCCTGACAACGTGTTCAAGCTGATTATTGTGGTTCATTCTTAGAGACGTATTGTACTCTGGTTATCACTGATTTCTACTCCCGTTGGCCTGAGTTATACTGCACTACTTCTCCCAATGCTGATTTCACGGTTACAGCCCTCCGTAAGATTTTTAGTAGACGAGGTATTCCATGCACGATTGTCACTGAATATGTACTTCTTTTCTGGGCCACAAAATTGAATGATTAGCCGAAATCGTTGGGCAGCTGAAAACGTCGTTCCGATTTCGAAGAGGGAAATTGCATCTGTGCACATCAATACGTTCGATGAATTGAGCGGAGCTGTTCAGTAGTGAAGTGGAATGCGCGCCCTGTGATTGGATGAGCCATGTTTTGTCCTGCCCCTGACAAAGTGGATTTGTTTTTACCCCACTCAGTTATCATGGTTACACACGGCTCGTATTCTCGACTGGAATTTCTGGAAATTAAAAACAACGTTATTTGTCCCGTCGATATATGTTCCTTGCCTATGGATACTACAAAGTGAAGCTGCACTGAAAACGGAAATGGGACTGGTTGGCAGGCCGTACTTACTCCCGTTAATCCATCCAGAATGATGGTGCCTTCCACGATCAGTGCTAATATTCATTCTCTTTTATCAGAATTGTCGGGTTTAGCAAGCATTTTACGGACACCAACTCTTGTTCATAGGTCAGCATCATGTATTCAAAAATCTTGGCTGAATGAGAATGTTGACGACTCTCTGATTCGCATTGACGGACTCCAGTGTTGTCGTTAAGATCGAATGGTGAAGAACAAAAAATACGGAAGTGGACTGGTGACCTACGTCAGCTTGTTATAGAGTGGCATGTTTGCCGCCGTTTTCAAATACTCTACAAACGGCACTGAATTTCTTCCTATTCAGTGTTGCCATGGACTTGCTCGCTTCAAAAACAGTATTATCACAAACGTGTACATGGCGCCTTTTTGTGTACAATCCAATGTATCCTTATTTTATTACGCATTTACACCACTTATAGTCCCCCTCCCAGACCAAAATTTACATATGATTGTTAGAAATTTCAATTGTGCTAATAATTGTTCTCTTTTATCGTTCGAATTAGACGACATCAGTGCCTTTCTCACAGGAGGGAACTCTGTGTTACTCTATCATTACCAATCTCCCTCGCTTATTTTCCCTTCAATTGAAATCCCGTAGCTTGTTTTCTCTAAAACCAAAAATCCATTCACTCACTGTTCATGCATTATTCACCTCTTCAAATCAGGCAAGTTTTTGCCTTGGTGTTGGTTTTTCATGGTTTTTCTCTACGCCATCAGTCTTCCAGGCTGCAGAACCGTTTACTGAAATCCTGTGTGCCAGCTTCAACTTGTATTGAAACACTGTTCACCTCTTGTGGTAAGACTGCACCATCAACACTTCAACTTCTCAAAAGACTAAAGGAAACAGTATACAAGTTTCACTGAAGCTCAAAAGTCAGGAGAATTTCGCTACTGATTAGGACAGAGGTAAGGCATTTGGATGCTTCCTTTGCCAAAGAGTTTCGATAGACAAGGAACCTAAGCTTCTTTAGCACCACACGAGACTTCTATTTGGCCAGCAGACCAAAAGCACAAACGATGAGATCAACGTGAAACATCTCAATGCTGCATTAATACATTCCTCTAATGACAGCCCTTCTTCATATTCTCTTGGTGTTTCAACAGGTCTTTAACCTTTCTCCACCGTGGTTATCTTTAAGATTCTTCGTACATCCGAAACACGGTTGGCTGCAGGTCCGGATGGTCTTCCTCCAGCGATTCATCGTTCTTACTCACTCACCTTTCTTTCAGGCATGCCGTATACAAAACTCTCTTTTGCCCCATCTGGAGCGGGTGTTGACCAACGAGGACAACATTAAAACAGAATTGATTTCTGAATTTGATCGATATTTTCCTTTTCTTTCCCACCCTTATAGACCTCTGGCACCCACCTTTTTATATTCTTGTGTATCTTAGCCCCAGTTTTTGTCATGGCTCTTTTGACTGGGATGTACGTATGTTGCTTGCAAAAGTCCGCCGTATGAACAGAAATTCAAAAACGTTAGTACAATAACTTCGTTTGTTCGACCACTGCATAGAGTTAGGCCAGATTGTTTAAAAAAAACAGAGTATTGCAAACAAACTGGCTGTGATTAAAGCGGTTAACGCTGTTTATCATCAGCTAAGTGAACTGAGATCTTCTTATGGTATCGTTTTTTATCGAATGGGCAAAAGATTTTGTAAGGTTCTTGAACTGGATGATGGTTCTATACTTTGTAGTTATTTAGAACAGTTTGGTTTAATATCCCCATTTCCGGTATCATTTCTGACTGTCCTAATACCATTGTTTCTCTTCCTGTTTCAAAAAAGAACAACACAAATGCATCCATTATCATTCCAACAGTACACTTGTGAAAATGTGAAAGATTGAGCCATAAAAACAGCGGAGTTACAGAAGACCGTTACTCTATTCAAGCTGAGGGCGAGGGTTGTTGTGACAGTGTTATTTTAGAAGGTCTCTGAATGCGTGTACATACCAACTGTGCAGAGTACAATTTCAACTGCTCTCCAATTCAGCCAGTGTTCTCACTACTTCAGTATTATAAGTTTGGAGCAGAGAATTTTCCACGTTCGTTGCCGATAGTCCCAGTTCTCGAGTGCAATTTTCAATTCTCACAATGCCTCCCTACAGACTCCTTCGTCATATTTTGTCGAGCGGAGAAAACAGCGTGGAGGCGACAATATGACGTGTCACAGATCGATCAAAACGACAAGCTGAGTCCTCGCAGATCCGCGACACACTTTGTAGGATGTGCCTCAAGGTCACATTCAATGGCTCATAGGTCGCTAGAGTTTGTGTTCGAACTCACGAGAAATGTACCTTGAATTTTCTGTAAATTCTTCACGCGGATCATGTTCTGTATGGAGCCACGGCTTCGTACTTCGTGCCTAGATGTGGGTGAATAAATATGTACATATGTATACCATGAAAACCATAAACATGCAATGTGTACTCCTGAAGCAAACCACAGGGGCAGTTGAATTCCATTTGAATAAAGTGAAAATTCCTAGAGAATTTGCCCCATTTCTCCATCGTTCATACATTTGTAATGACCTCGATCGTGCTGAGAAAATAACCCTCTTCTAGAAGCCACTTTGGATTTACTCTCTCCACGATTTTTTCTGACTCTTGGTTTTGACCTCGCCGTTTTGTCCGGTTGCTTACGTTTAACTGAACTGACTTTTCCTAGGTTTCGGTCGACCTCGTTTTGAGTCACTTTTGCTTTCGGTTCTTCGAAAATTGTATGTGCTCACGTTTTGCTTTCTACTTCACCCTAGCGTATGGTTGCTTTTGTGTATTTCTCGTATCGGTACTGCTTCGATAGCATGATATTTAGAATGCACTTTCGCGTCTGCCAACCGACTTACGTCTTCTCTATTCTTCCTATCGAGGGGATTTCTTCGGTAATTCTCCACGAGAGAGAATAGAAGACACGTTCATAAACCGCGCCCTAAAATCTTTCACACATTCTTTTTCTCCCTTCGATCTATGATGAAAATATTATGGGGAATCCTTGACTCTAAGTAGTACATGTTCGATAAGTGATTCTTTGGTTGAGTGGATCCGTGATACCAAAATAAATCTGTGTGCCCGCGTATTCTATTAATTTACTCATTCTTTCCATCTTTGATGTTTCTTCCCCCGTACTTTCTTTTCCTTCACCCTCCTCCTATTCTACTATTACTACCATCATTACTACTACCACTACTGCTATGATGGGTTGCATATGCTACTTAGTAAGTAGTTGATTGCTGAAAACGGAACTATAGACAGTTATGGATTAACAAACACCACTATGTCCAAGAGACTAAACGCAGTAGGGTGAATGACGATATGTTAACTACGTGGGTGCTCCCCGTCGGTTGACGACTGTCTTCAAGTTAACAGGACAGCTATTGTGCAAACAAGTATGTTTGTAACAATTGGTTAATTTTATTGATGTCTGAACGAGCTTGCTGTGGTGTACGGCTTACTATCCAGGCAACGACCGGTGCCGTGACCAGGGTGAATCTATCGAAGAATCTCGAGCGCGGTTAGTGGGTGAGTCTTCTACTTGGCCAGAGAACGCAATACCAACGTAATCCCCACCATCGGTTGACAGAAGAAAAGGTGTATTCTATATATCGTGGCACCGAAACAGTACCGATACGAGAGATACACCGAACGGGTATGAACACAACGGCTCAGCAGAAAGCGAACCGCGAGCGTGTACAATGGGCGATGGACCGAAAGTGAAAGTGATTCAAAATGAGGTCGACCGAAACCTCGGAAAAGTTAGTCCAGTAAAACGTACACAACCGAACAAAACAGTAAGGTCGATGTCAAACGTCAGAAAAGATCGTAGGGAAAATAGATCCAAAATGATGTGCAGAAAACAGTCATTTTCTCAGGACGATCGAGGTCACTACAGCAGCCCCCGCTAGAAAGCGTGGGAAGCTTTCGGATAATGTCAAAGAAGTGAAGGCATACAAACGATACTCTTGCGCGTGAATACGTGCAAAATACTTGAATGTAGCTGTGCTGTAGGATGCTGACGGGCAGAATCCGTGGTATGCAGGAACCGCAGAATGATGGTCGAGCGTAAACCAGATTCGCTGCCAATGGCATCAGTTGCTTAAATCGTCACCCGGGTATGCCACACCAATAACGTCCAGCGTCGGGTAACTGTTAACCAATATGATATACGGGAGCCGATTCGGTAGGTTCATCGGTAGCAAGGAACGACAATGATAGGGCCGAACCAGATTGCAAACTTTGGTACAAAATCCTCCAGATTTCGTGGGACCAGCAAAGCGTACCATATGGCGAGGTTCCATGAAACGAAAAGAAACGAATAACTGGTGTAGCAACCGCAATGGACTTGACTAGATTACAGTAATAACTGATGAGGTATGTTAAATCGTGTCGAAACCATAAACACGAAAGTTATTACTGCGAAGTGCAATGATTAAGATCGTGTTTGACCTGGTCGCGATAACGAGCTGGGCAAACGATCTTCCGACCGGAACATGAGATGGGAGCCTAATTCACGGACGGGTGCGTAGGCGTGCACTGCTGTCTTGAACGTGAGACAGTATTCTCATCAGAGGATGTAGCAGGGCCAATGGGCTGCTGACTTGAACGTGAGACGACAATCTCATTTGAAGCCGTAGCAGTACCAACTGGGTGCTGTGCTGAACGTGAGACGATAGCCTCATTCGAAGTCGTAGCAGGCAACGCTAACTGCAGACCTTGACGTGACACGGAAGTGTCGTCAACAGGTAGTGCAGGGTTAACATCGAATCTCTTGTCAGCGGGGGACACTCTATCATCAACGTACTTGGCTTTGAGACGATCGATGCTAACGGTATCGACGCGACCGTGTCGATCAACCTTTAAGGTCTTATCGTGACGAGAAATCACACGAAATGGACCTTCGTAAGGTTGTTGTAATGGTTTCCGTACCGAATCAACACGAATGAATACATGAGAACAAGTTTCGAATTCGGTCGGAACAAAAACCTGTCGTCGCTGTATTCCAGTCTGCTCCGGAGCGAGATTTTACATGTACGTAGACAAACGGTGAACGTAAGTCTGTACGGCAAGTGAATCTGTACTCCTTGGCGTAAAGAATTCCCCGGGCAGTCGTAATGTCGTGCCGTAGACAAGTTCTGCGGCGGAACATTGAATATCTGCCTTAATGCAAGTCCTGATACCAAGCAGAACTAGCGGTAACGTTTCGTACCAGTCGGGGCTCTCGTGTGCTTTAAGAGCCGCTTTGAGTTGGCGATGAAAACGTTCGACTAAACCATTCGATGCCGGATGGTACGCGGTTGAGCCAATGCTTTCCGTACCCAGCATGTGAGTTAATGAAGAGAATAGATCGGACTCAAATCGTTGCCCTCGATCAGTAGTGATTGTAGAAGGATAGCCATGTGAAACTATCCATCGTCCTATCAGATGTTGAGCCACTGATTCGGCCGTGATGATAGAGATGGGAATAGCCTCGGGCCACCTCGTTAACTTATCGATGCATGTTAGTAAACAGGTACCCACAATGTCTACGTGGATATGATCGAAGCGAGCATCAGGCGTAGCAAGAGTACCGATAGGCGAAGCTACGAGCCTATTCACTTTAGATCATTGACACTGTAGACACTGTTTTGCCCACATACGAACATCTTTATTCATGGACGGCCAGACGTATCACGCAGCTACTAGTCGGAGACTGGCTGCGACGCCTGGATGTGACAGTCCATGTAGGGTATCGAACAAGAGACGCAAATATGTAGAGGGTACGACTGGTCGAGGTAAGCCAGTAGACATGTCGCAGAGTGCAGTCCCAGTACTGTTGGCCAGAGGTACGGACTGACATTGTAGTGACGCCGACTGAGCAGCTTCCATACATGAGGTATCCTGTGCCTGTGCTGCAGCCATGGCAGGGATGTCTAAAACCGGAGATTTAATAGCATCATGTGGAATATGCGACAACGCATCTGCAACGCAGTTCGGCTCACCTTTACCGTGCCGTAGGTCAGTTATGAAATGAGCAATATAGTTCATATGTCTGACAACTTGAAGGGAGTAACAGTCAGACTTAGTATGCAGTGCATACGTCAGAGGCTTATGGTCGGTAAAAAGGATGAAATATCGACCCTCGACTGCATGGCGGAAGTGTTTAACGGCATTATATGCAGCCAGCAGTTCACGACCAAAAGCACTATACTTGGTTTCCGTGGGACTAAGGTGTCGAGAGAAAAGCTCCAATGGCTGCTAAATCCCAGAAACAGACTGTTGCAGAACTGCTCCGATGACAAAGTCGGATGTATCCTCCGCTATGCTTAGCGTGACGGATGGAACTGGATGCATTAGGAGCATGGTCTGAGCTAATGTCGCTTTAATCTCCGAGAACGCTACTCGTGCGGCATCCGTAAGCGACAACTTACGTAGATTGCCATGAAGCAGGTCAGTTAGTGGAAGCAAACGTTCAGTGGCATGGGGTATGAAACGACGATAAAAGTTAACTAACCCCAAAAATGCCTTAAGCTCCTTGATTGAGGACGGCACGGTTTAACCTAGATTGGGGCGCACTTTCTCCTCTCAAGGCTTAATACCCTCGCGAGTGACCTTGTGACCAAGAAACACAAATTCCGGTTTTCCAAGTTCACATTTATCAGGATTGACTACTATTCGATGTTCGGACAAACGTTGAAATAGTAGCGTCAAATGTTGGAAATGTTCATCTACGCTCGACGATGCGATTAGCAAGTCATCGATATAGACGTGAACAAATTCCAAGTCTCGTGTAATGCTATCGGTAAACCACTGGAATGTCTGAGCAGCATTTCGAAAACCAAAAGGCATACGTAGGAACTCAAACAAACCAAAAGGAGTCGTGACAGCGGTTTTCTCCGCATCTTCAGCGGCGACTGGGATCTGGTGATAGGCCCGCACCAAATCGATCTTAGAAAATACAGTCGTGCCGTGAAGTGATGCCGTGATGTCGTGTATGTGGGGTATCGAATAGCTATCATAACGGGTAACCGAATTAAGTGCGCGATAGTCGCCACATGGTCGCCAGCTAATGCCATCACCATGTGTAGAGGTGAGGCCCATGGGCTGTGAGAAGGATGGACAATATTTTTAGGAAGTTAAATGTCAAACTCAGGTTTGGCGAAAGTCAGTTTGTCCGGTATCAGTCGGCGAGGTCGCGCCGTGACTGGTGGTTCGTTAGTGGCAATGTGGTGTGCCACACGATCGGTCACTGCATCTATCTCTTTAAATGGTCTCGTCAAAATGCGGAATTCGATAAACAAAGACTGAAAATCGTGAGGAATTTTTGAAAACAAACCTGTGATTCGAAGTGCATCTGTTCCAGCTGCGAGGCCCGTAAATTTAGTGTCCGACGAAGGATCGATAAGCTACAGTCTAAGTGAATCAACAAGTAATTCATAGTGCTGCAGAAAATCGATTCCCAGTATGTCGGTGGGAAAGTCCGCAATGATGAACGTCCCAGGCTGACCGCAAGCTGTCTCGTGCCGTAGGTAGGAATGGAGGAACCATTCGCTGCGGACAGCCGAAGCAAAGAAGCTCGTGGCTTGTCTTTACCAACCGGCAAGACAGCAACTTGAGCCTTAGTATCAACTAGGAACCTAGTATTAGTTCACGAATCATGCGCGTAAAGCAAACGGCCAATCTGAGACTAATTGCCGGCGAGTATGGCCGCGTTTATTACCCAGGTACGCCTTGTGGAATATAACACTAGTAATACTACTAGCACCAATAATAATAATAATAACAATAATAATAATAATAGTACCACTGCTACTGTTACCACTACTAATAATACTACTAACACTAATAATAATAATAATAATAATAATAATAATAATACCAATACTACTACTACTTCTGCTTTGTGCCACAGAATTCCCCAGCTGTCTACCCTGTTAGACTTCGCTCATTTGTTTTTTGTTTGTGACTGCTTCAGTGCATCAGGGTTGTTCTGTGATTCATCTGAGGAAGACGCATGCCTCCGTAAGATGTATTCGATGTTGATTATCTAATTTAGGCAAAGTGTATCAGGCTTAACAAGATGACGTTGTTCTGGGTTTTGAAAAGTCACATTTTGATCAAGGTACTTTTGTATCTCGATGGATTCTGGACCGGCTTTTTCTATCCCAGTGCTATTTCCATCAGTATCATCAAATTCCAAGGAAAGTTACACAATTAACTCGTCCAAGAAAATCGATACAAATGTTTCTAAATCGCGCAGATCTCTGTTCAAGAAACTTCTGGGGAACTTACTTGATGGCTTCATGATGGTGTTTTGGAAATTACAGAGACCGGGATCTTTTTCTGCGCAACACACACGTGACGGATGGAGATCTGAGTGAAAAACGTGAATGACATCTAGTTCTGGGACCCATAAAGTCTCTAGGTTCTTCTACTGGGCACAACCTGAAAGAAGGGAAAAGGTATTCACCCAGTTTGGTGGACCTTATTTTGTGAATCTATTTATAATTCCAATGCCATTATTATCCTTAATTTAGTACATTTTCACTGGTTGTCCTCAAAGATGATTTGTGAAAGATATCAGGTAAAAAGGTGAATAAGATTACACGAAAACCGCAAGCACGAAGTTCAGAAAGATTTATTCATCAATGAGTTAGCCCCCGTATTTCACGCCAAACTTCAATTTACATGCAGAAGCATGTGAGCTAAGTTCACTTGTACTGAGACGCCTCACTACAAATTATACCTTCTATCCCACGTTCCAAATAAAGAAGTCCTTTTTGGCTCCTTTCATTCGTAGAACAGAGAGAAGCGATTCTGAGCTATAGTAAGACCCTAACTGTAAGACATTAACCATGCAGACAGTAACTGAAGACTTTTCATTAACTCGTAACTATTTTTTGGAAGGATTTAGGGGATTGTTTTGACAAACAGTCGTTCACCGTCCGTCCATCATGGGATACAAGCAAGCACATGACTATCTTCACCAGTAAGACTGTACAAACCTGCATTTGTCTGTTCTTTTGCCTACCACATGATTAGTAACCTTGGCATGCGTCTGAACAGGTCCCGTGACTTGGACCGAGAAGAATATGCGCTTACCGCTGTCGCATCCGAGCCTCTCGCTGCCTACACGTGTGCGAATACAAATTCACCAAATTTCCCCAGCCTTGTGGATCTCATTCGAAACTATTACATAACTAAGCCAACGGCTCCGTGATATTACTGAATTGACCGATCGATTCGGGAAGAGTAATATTAAGCAAAATCCCAAGAATTATGCGTTAAACAGTTGCTGTGTTAAATACTACAGAAAGAACGATTCTGAACAAATTTATTAACTGTGAGGAATGCTGCGGAATTTTCTCGAATGAAGTAAATAAAAAATCGTTCTCTCCTCACGAAATCCTTAAACTCCACTGTTTGTCAGCGCAGCGGTTCACCCGCCGGATTGATATGCACTTCAATTCGAATCTATCAATCAAGTCAATAAACTGTTTTGTTTGTAAATCATTTGACGAGAACTTCATCTACCAGAAAAGCTGTGTTATTAGCATTATAAATTTCACGAAACTTCATTTCAGCTAAACATTTGTACAGATCACTCTGATTTACGCTGATTTTTCGGCAAAATAATAGTAACTTTGGAGCAGTTTAGTTTTTTTAGCTGACGAAAGACACAATAATTCGATTCTTCTAACAATCTCAGATAAACTCGTCGTTCATTACTTTCAGTTCTGTTCAATCAAACAGTATTCGGACGATCGATTTGTCTGAACATTTGTGTGACAAGAACTGCTCACGTAAACTCAGCTTAGTGTTGAGTAACATTTGCTACTGCATTATCTGTAAATCAATGTATCTGTGCTGTCCTATGTCCTGTCGCTTCCCTAGGATTTATATGACCTCTGTTTTCTGGTCGGAACGTTCAAAGGATAGTGTTTGTTTGACCTCAGGTGAAGGAAATCCTGATACAAACTCATATTTTTCCTTGTTTCCCAGTATGTTCACTGTTATAACATTGACTAGCCACAGCTCGAAGTACTCCCTTCAAGAAAACACCTGGTTCAGAATTGGTGAATACTAATCGTGAGTAGAAATCACTTGGGAATAACTATCGGTTTTTATAAAACGTCACACTGAGTAATCCAAATGGTCCCGAGTCTACCTTATCCTTTTACATATAATTCATCTCGGCCGCTATACTTTTTTCAACAATTCCCTGGCTCTCAGCAGGACTTTAGGTCGCGAGTGTTTCATCATCAGTAGAGGCGACGTAATCAGTGCGAAGAATGTCATCTCGGCAGATGATGAAAAGTTTGCGATCTAACGTCAAACTCAGCGCTCACAAACCGTTGAAAACCACCAACCTGAGCTATGATCAATGCCAATTTTCGGAAGCATTGAGATTTACTCAGTTCAACTGACCAGAAATGTTTGCAAACAAAGAAAATTAGAAAGACCTTGAATTATTAATTGCTGTTATGCTACAGCAACAGAACCTATCTGCAGAAATTCAGTTACTGTTGGACGCAAAATTTGCAAGTGGATTTTCTTCTATGCAAGATCCAGGCTTCTCTAGCTAAGTAAACATTCCGTGAAAATTTAATTACCACGAAAATGTCAAGTTGTTTCACAGCTGATCATTTCTGTCTTCCTCTTGGTGATTTTATTTTGGTCCGTTTCACAGCAACTGTGTGGACTGTGCTCAGTGAACACTGAGCAAACTAGGATTTGGCAAGGATTGCCAGTTGGAAAGAGAAGCTCATTTGCAATTTATGGTTGTTCATCTGGGTGCGTTGCTACTCATATGCACTTCAGATGGCTGGAATACAGGACTGAGGGTGCAAGTTAAACTTTACTCACGCTGTCACTCATCATGATCTCACCAGAAGCAAAGCAGATAAGTTCACTTTTATTCGGTAAGATCAGCAGGTCTGATGATGAGCTGATTGATTTGATAGGTTGTATCGGATTCTTGGTGCACTAGATATCCAACCACATGAAGCAGATTTAGCTAAAGTCGTCGTATGTGAAAGTCGACCCAGTAACGTACGGGGTAAACGACACTAATTGTTTTCGAGATACGATTCGGCGCAACAGATATTGGTTTTGCTTAAGTGTGGTCGAGAAAAAAACTATAAATTTCTCCAACTTCCGTTGGTGAAGATTTCAAACTATTTTTAGAATCTGACATAGGATACGTTTTTACAGCTTCTTCATGGAGAGAAAGGAAGAGCGCGCAAAAATAGGATCATTTTTCGAAAAATACAGGAGCATCAATTGATAAATTTTTTCATCACGATGCTCTTTATTAGGGTTCATCTAAAATGTGGCTCTTAATAACTACAGATCAACACGAGGTTTGCGTAGTAACTGATCGTCTTTCCCACTGACTGACTCAACACGAGTGGTGTAATCGTTCGGTTATTAATTCACAACTTGCAGGTGACTGCGTGATTTCCAAATGAGCATCATCGAATAAAGTGGCTGAAAAAAGCTGAGAACTTTAGTTTATACCGAATTTTGCCTACCTGTAATCGATATCTGAATCATGATAATAACTATCTAGTAAATAGGATCATGCTCATTGCAAAAAGTGATTAAGTTTCCAAGCCTCCTGAAGTAGAGTAGGCACATACTGAGTACGCCCGCACATGAGCGAAATGGAAGTTTACCTCATATCCCCAAAGGCACCGTCGCACTATCAGTGATAACCGGAAATCTGACCAGTAGGCTTGGACCGATGGAGAACTACATGAGATACCAATAGGTCAAGCGTGGCTACCAGCCGGCCAACGGTAGATCACTGTCTACCATCAAAGTGGCCGATGATAGCGGGATTCGAGGTGGTAGGTAACTGTCCTATACCACTCGACGACCATTGATCAAGCAGACGTTTGATGTGTTGATTCCCTAAAACCTTTTTCAGAACTTCCTGTAAATCGATAGAAGTAGGTGTGACTCATCTTTCGAGACTCATGTTTTGCAGCGCAATCCAAAGGTACTAAACACGTGAAGCAGTTAATGATTATGTATTCATTACTTCTTACTATTCAATTGCATATTCAAAGGAACAGTTACATCGTAATTTCACTTTGCCTTTCGTCCTTATTATATTGGATTACCGATTTCGAGTGAGGCTGCAATACCACGATATTTCAGATTCAACAAAATATAATGCAAAGCCGTGTGATCCTTGAAGGACTTCAAAAGAGACTATTAACTGCATCGTTTTCTCAGCACAAATAGTATTGACTCATCTCGTCCGTCCATGAGATCTTCCCAACTGCAATTGCACTGTTGACTTCCATCTCGAATGAGCTAGATTTTCGCTGATAAGTGTGAAAATTTGCGCAAGAGCTCTCAGCCTGAATGAGACAAGTACGAAAAATGTAAACTGTATTCCGATCGACCCATCCACCTTTCACTTTTTCATAAAAGTCCCAATTCCCCCACCAATTACATATCAGTGCACAGTGTTTCTCGGAGAACGCTGGGTCACTCAAAGACCCCCGAATGGAATAGAGACTGGTGACAGCAGGAAACGAACCCGGTATGAGGGCAGACACGTTGCCAATAGAGGCTCTGGTTCATTTAGCAGACAACGTGACTGTTTGGAGAGCAACCAGTAGGAATTCGCCTGTTTTGATTCGAGGACAAAACTGTAACCAACCGGTCAGACCGAACTGAACCAACCAACCGGGTTTTTAACCGGAGTAATCTATCAGAAGAGCTGGTTATGAACAAAAAGTGGGTCAGTAAGTTTGTGGGCTAGAATTTGGTCACGACCACCGGGCATCTTCCATAAACTGTTGAGATAGTTCGGAATCAGAAGAGTTTTATCACTAGATCTACCGGGCAGTCACAGAACACCCGGGAGGTCAAATTTCACCGTGATGACTACTTCACCAATGCCGGTCAAAAACCACCCGATAGCAGGCTCGAATGGCGCGGTTACAAGGCGGGTCCAAACACGTTACCTTTAGAGCATCCCTCACGAAACGTAGTCGGCGAATCGACCCCGTGAGTAGAAACCATACGGAAAATCCCCCTTTTTTGCAGGCTAAAGTCTGTATACTCCGGAACTGAAGTAGCAAATGAACAAAGGTAATGTCAGCTAGAGAGAAGGACGTACAGCATCTAGACACGAAAAGCATACTAGGATTTGACTGATTGAATATAGTCACTGAATAGTCGTGGAAGAAGTAGGTTACTGTTTCAGATGGCTTATAATGAGGTTGCTAATAGTCCAAACAGTAGCCTTTTTGTGAGGTTTTGTCGGATCATCAGTCTATTTTGCAAGCAGAAGGTAAAACGGTTGCGTGAACCCAATATAGTAACCTCCGGTCCTTAGTTAAAGAAGCGAAAGATCATCCAACTCAAGTAAAGTCAGGTCGAGTGTATGCTTTATGCAACACGCTAGATATGGATGAAATGCAGATGCTGCATAACCAATTTTCATGCGTGATATGGATTTCCAGGAAGAATGCAATATGTTCAGGATTATTTAGGCCTCTGGTGAGGTACGAGTTTGGGCGAGCAGTTCAGTTCTTTGTACCAAAAACCCCGCGTTTCTGTGCCCTGTCTTGAGATACTACTTCACATCATCTTCCGATTGAGGGCAAAACGTAAAGAAGTATAAACAGCAACCAGACAGAAATGGAAGTTATCAGTGAAAATGACGGAGCTGAATAACGAACTCGAATGCAACTACGACAATGGCGATGATTTTGATAACATTTTTGTAATGTCATGAACTTACCATCTGAACCTACCCTCCAACCACTACCTACCTGGGAGAACAAAATACTCCAAGAAAGCCTATCGATCGGCTTGAGAGAATGGATCGCTCACTCCAGCAACAGACATCTGATTCCCAACGCCCCATACCTGACCTCAGCATTGTTGCTACGGTGTTCTTGCCGAATTCGAGCAATACTGCGAGGACGTCGGTGCTTAAACTCCGGCAGTCTTTGCGAGCAGACCTTCGTCCATGGTTAAAACGGATGGAAGATGTGAAAATACTTTTGGTTAGATCGCAGTAGATAAGGAAGTGTAATGGGTTTAATAATATCTTAGTTTGAAACCCGTTTCACCTTTCAAAATATATGGATAAAAAATGATAGAGTTGCTCTTGAAGTATTTACCTGCTGTTGAAGAAGGAATTTTGGTCAGTTTTTATGGGTTTTCTGTTCTTATCAAGTGATCTAGGGAAAATTCTAGAAAATACGCAGAGCAAATGAAAAAGTATGTGTGCCAAGACAAAATATTAAATTAGATGGCTTCCTTTGGAAAATACCCTGAGGTGTACAGCATAAAAGCAAAACAGTGCGTCTTTGACTCAGTCAAATCTAGTTCCACTGAAGAATACCGCGGAACTGTTTACGGGCACGGACCGGTCAACAAGTTGTCCATTCTGTGCGTAAATCATTACTGCTCTCGAGCAAAAGAGTACGCTGACTGACTCCTACTGGGGGAGAAAATAAAATGGCCATATGTTCAGCCGGTATTCCACACAAGGTGTGAGCCGCGGAAAGGCATGTGATACCAATTTAAAAATTAGAAACGATAAAGCCGGTGGTATAAATCATGCCGAAGTAGCACACTGACAGTCTAGAACCCGTAATGAATAGGCATAGAGTATCCATAAATGGAAAAGAAAAACGGTTAATAGCATGGTAACTTCTAGAACGCTCACTCTGAGAGAGGCATAAAGAGGCTTGAATAAAGTGATATGTGAACTCTTTGCGGTTCGTAAAATAGTCAGACAGCAGAATTTCCGTTTTGGAGCTGGACACTACTTGAGGATGAAATAGGTAACAGCTTGACTCTGCTACCACAAAAGAATACATCAATGAAGTCTTGGAAAACGAAATCTGAGAACTGCCGGTTTTTTCCTGTCCAGAGGAGGGAAATGTATCACGAACTCGGAAGACTTATTTTGAGTGATTATTTATAAAATAAAACATCCGAGTAGCCGATATCCTGTGTAAAAGGCTGATTCGGCGGAATATAGACCGCACAGTTGCTATCTCCCGCACACTTTTTCATATCGGAGTGTGAGTGAGAAATAGATCAAACCACTGTATCACTATACGAGCCGGGGGTTAAGATAGCTGGTTGATGACCGTAAAATTTGAGTGAAAAACATCAGGTGTGGTCCGTGCATCAAGATTGATGGAAGAGCTAGGTGAGCCCCTGTGTATATAATGGTGCAAAGAACCTTCGTTTTTGTAGGTAGAATGTCACAAATGTCTAGGCTTTGTGGAATAGCCGTTTCACAGTGATATCCGTCCTGCATAAAAAACTTCGATTACACTCACAGTTGAATCTCAGTTCACGTTAGCGGATTCACTATAGTTGTATTTTTGTGTGCTGTTACGCTACTCATGAGTAGCCCCATCAAAAACATCCAAAAAGAAGTACCGAGAGAAGTTTTCTTTCTGGTTCATCGTAAGACAGTGCTGATTACCATTCTTATTGACTGATTAATCGATATGTCTAGAACAACAGCAAACGGGTTCCGATTCCCAAAATATAATTCCGGAAACAGGACTGGAAGGACGAGTGAAAATATTTTTACAGTCCCTGAGGCAAACGAAAATGATCGGTGTTGGTTAAATGGCACGAATTTCAAACTACCAGAAAGCCCCATACCCTCGCTCCTCATCAAATAGCTCGGCCATCCAGATGTGCAAAAATCTCAATCTGGAAGACCAATTTCCATTTCAGTTGAGATACTAATCGAATTTTTACACAGTTATACCAATCTATCGAGGTTATAAATAACTGGTAAAGATTAAATGAACTTTCGCGCGTAAAGAATGGTCACTTTTGTTTACCTCACTTGATGCGGAACTCAAGTTCACTGAAATTATTTAGGCTCTGTTTGTTTGTTTGTTTATAAGGAATCCATCCCAATCAATCCAATTCTGGGAAGTTGTGCATCATAAGAGTCTGTAATTTTTGTGTGGGTGACGAAATGTTAAAGTCGAAGTCAGTGAAGAACGAGGGAAACCTTTGGATTGGCT
>CANUEZ040000174.1:737500-970000 GCA_948099385.1 Fasciola hepatica
ACCGGGAACAGATAGTCACGGGCGCGTCCTAAAAGTTGGTATGAGAGTGTCATTGAAAAATCACGGAAGTAAGCGGGGAGTATATAGAGGGTACTGGTCTATGGAAATCTGAAGGACACTGGAGTTTTTCACTTAAGGTCTGTATAGGTCGACACTGGTAGGGCTATCCAACCGTGGAAGAAAAACCACCATTCCGAACGTGCCTTGGAGAAGTGGACGGGAAATGCAACCTAATGATCATAAGTAATCCCTATATTCGTCCAAGACAGTTCAGCAGTGCGAGCAAGAGCGGAAACAGCATTCCAGGCACATCTCCTAAGAGTATTATCAAACTGGAGGGAATCCTGCGAAGGGCTGATATCCGGATGTGTGGATGCAAGAACGCGTGGTCCGTCAGTTTGGGACCATAGGATGTCAAAAGCTGTTGTGATTTCGAGTCTCATTGTCGTGCTGAATTCCCCTCAGGTTACGTAATCACCACAAATATGGAGAAAGCAAATCGCTCGTAGAGAGCGCTATTTAGAGAAGAAGAAACAGATTATCCTCAACCTATTCTATCAATGCGATTGCTAAACTTCACATTTCGTATTTCCACGTGAGCTGAACGTGAACCGTACCAGACAATGTAATAAACCTTCAGTCTCACATTGGAATGCTAGGCGACAGAATCAGCAGAGAATGAACCAAAGAGAATGGGTCAACCGCACAAAATCCTTTCCGTTATTTCTTGCTAATGCTCATGCCGACATGTTCGCTTGTGTGTGTGTGCTGGTGGTGGTGTTGGTGGGTGTTGGTGTTGGTGTTGGTGGTGGTGGTGGTGGTGGTGGTGATGGTGGTGATGGTGGTGGTGGTGATGATGGTGGTGGTGGTGATGGTGGTGGTGGTGGTGGTGGTGGTGGTGGTGGTGGTGGTGGTGGTGGTGGTGGTGGTGTTGGTGGTGGTGGTGGTGGTGGTGGTGGTGGTGGTGGTGGTGGTAGGTTATATTACTGCACCGCAGGAGGCTGGGAGGGCAGAGTTGTGTTGAAAGCATAATTTACCTAAGGCGATGAGAGAGCACTTGCGTTTCGCATTACATCCAAAATGCTTCACAATTGTAACCCTATGACCGTGATACTTCAGAATATGATAACTATGAAATTTCCTTCTTCTAATTCTCTATTACATGGGGCCCTGGGCCCTCTACACTGTTAGGGATCTCCGGTAAACTAATCGTGAAATTTCGACCGGAAAAACATATAAGTTCCGAGTGGTTCACGCGCGGTAGCTAGTACCACGACATAAGATCCTTGTCTATCACCAAAGTGGCCAGAGACGACTGGATTCTAATTTTTGACCTCCGCGGTCGTAGGTAAAAGCCCTAAACCAGTTGACCTCTACCGGTCTACTGGCAGATCAGATCAGACCAACGGAAATTAATCGATAGATCGTTTATCAATTCTAGCACTCATTGTTCCACCTTTTGTGGTAAGTCCCCTATGACTCGACGAATATATTCAGATGAAAGGTGCACAGTACGATTCTGCAGCATCGCTTTGGTGGCACTAATAGGACGATCAGCTTAACGAAACTAACACCCGATAGATTCATTTTCCTCTAAAGAAGCCTCTAATCATGTAATGCCCAGGCTGCAAGCCGTCATATTTGTGTTCAAATAATGTGGGGGCTGGTCTTGTTGATCCACTCACCGAGCCTTGGCTCATGGAGATTTCTTCATCGTGCACTGCTGCAGACTGAATACGTGCAACAACCTGACGAAAGATTCCTTATCCTTGCATACTACACTGGTAGTACTAGTATGTAGAGTACTACTTTGTCTATGTGGTACACTAAATTATTGTCAACAATATCTAAGACAACACTAGCAAACTAAGATGGGCGGAGGAGCGTGCGGTGATAAAAAGGCCAAAAAGTATGTACATTAGGAGTTAAAATGAAACAAAAGGTGTGACACAAACTCACAGTTGTTCAGTGTTCTTGTGATCAGGGAATGAGCGCCGAAGAGCCAGTATCCGCCAATGTCTTCAGTTCAGCTCGGTCTGACAGCCATCCCTTGAACAGAACAGGATGGTATTGAGCGAAGTGCCAAGTGACGCCGTGGAAGCTTCTAAAATGGTTTGTTTCTCACAGTTAGTTCCGACTGATATAATTCCAAGACACTCCAAACCAGAAGATGAGGCCGTGCCAGAATGAAAGATTTATTGACAGCCTTTTTGTATTGCGCGGTGATGACGACCAAAATGGTGTGTGTGTGTGTGTGTGTGTGGTTTACATTAAAAAGTTGGTACAACAAAGGAGTGTTGCACCAAGGGACGTTGAGAATCATGGAAAAAGTCGGAAATGTACAGGTACCTACTACTACTAGTAGTAGTAGTAGTGGTTGTTGTTGTTGCTGCTGCTGCTGTTGTTTTTGTTTTTGTAGCAACAGTAGCAATACAAAAAAGCCAGTCGAATCACGTGTTTGAATCAACAAATGTGGCTGAAATGATAAACATTTAGGTCATTAAGGTCCTTTGGAGTTGTAAAAAGACAGCCTTACGGGAATTCGCTCGGCACTGAAAGAAACTGTCACAGGAAAACAATTTATGCTGTCTTTCATCAAATAATCGATTTCCTTCGTAAAAGTTTCAAATAAACTAACTGAGATACGTAAAAAAAATTAACTTTTCAACATTGGATTCCTCCCGGTCATCTTCATGTCAACTAATTTGTCATGCAATTATTTTTTCCCCCAGGGTGAGTGAAAGTTTCTTAAATTCTCTCGCAGTACTGAAAGTTCTCATAAGCCCTTGGTCTCTGAGGTTCTCTTCCAAATTACAAAAGACCTGCCACAAGTCAAAAAGAGCACCACTAGTGCGCCATGCTACTAGTCCCCAAGTTGGCATCAAACATTATTGTTATTTCAGGTGAACAGTGTGGTCTACTAGCCCAGTCATCTGAAGCCTCGCTCGCGGCACAAAACGTCCACGAAAAAAGATGTTTCATTTTCATGAAAATCGGGGAGTTTTAATTTAGTTTTCCAAGTATCCGTAAACAGTACAGAGCCAATTTAGAAAGCATGTCCCATTAAAGTAGTCCATTTGTCACCTTTGTTCAGAATGCATAATGAAACTGAAAAACTGAACAATATTTATTAATCAGACGGCGTGTGAATGTCAACTCCATTCAATCATTACGACCACAGAAAATCAATGATCAGAGTATACCAGTCTGTACATTTTGAAAATAGCTTCAACCGATCTACCAGAAAAGTATTCATAATTCTGATGCCGTCCTCTGTAATCTGATGTACCAGCACACAGTGCACAGTTTGTCGTCACAGTTCAACTTTGAGACAGAAAATCTCCATTTACAGGTGGGAATTTTTCTTAACCACGCCAAGCTCTGTGTTGTTAGAAGTATGAATCTGTGTGGATTGCTTTTTCAGACGGCTCACATTTTCGCTGATCTTAAAGCTGATGAGATTTTGGGGATGTTGTGTTGTTGTTGTTGTCGTTGTTATTTTTGTTGTATTCATGTAGTAACAGTTCTCTTTTGAGGTATAACCAGGTTAACAGTATTGCATAGTCCAATCAGCCTTGAGGAGAAGAGTCCTCACAAGGGAGCGAAACGTGTGTGTGTGTGTGTGTGTGTGTGTGTGTGTGTGTGTGTGTGCGTGTGAGAGAGAGAGAGAGACTGATAACATAGTCCCCCTAATTCACTCTTTCAAGATCGATTCTCATACTGCATGGGTGAAGCTCAGATCCATTATGGCCCTGCGATTGCGAGCGTTCAGCTTGTTTTATTTATTTATTTTTTTGCATCATTCTTTCGATGATGGTTCGACTGTCGGGATTGATAATCGGATCTAAATCAATAAAGTTAGGCGATCTTTTTGATCTAAGGGTTTGGTCTGAGATCCTCTCCCGCCTCGGCCGTATCCATCTTGTCCATCCTGGGCTGTGGCTCTGGAAACGGCACAGTCTGCCCCTGCCGCTTCGTTTTCTTCTGCCGTCCCAGGTTCTTGGATGGTCCATGCAATCGACTTCATACACCTCACTTTCTGTAGCCACAGCAGTCCTCACTTCGGTACGGACTTTTCGGCTCCAAAGTGTGCGTTTTTACTATCCAGTTCTACTTATTTTTGCTTTCCTCCAATAAAAGGATCTACTTTTTTGCTGTGGCCCCAAATGTGGATCATGACGAATGCTTGAAATTCTCCATGAATGTGGTGGATCAATTTGGTGACGTCTTCCTGTCAACCAACTTTTACTCGGCATCCTATGGATCAACAAAATATCCATCGGACAATAAGTTGTACAGTATGAATATTTTCCTATGAACCCAATAACACTAATCTCAGTGCCAAGTAATCCAAGGAAGATTGTAGTACTAGCGGTAGTAGTAGTAGTAGTGGTGGTGGTAGTAGTAGGAAAGGTACCCGTGGTAACTGAAACGTCGTCAAACAATAGACGCTTGAATAAAACAGTAGTAGACCTTAACTGACAGAGGAGCGGGCAGCTAACGAGTCAGAAGAGGCATCCACAACAAGAGAGACACAAACGGTAAGCAATAAACTTGCTAATGATGACATTACTCTTCGAACGGTCCTAGATACCAAAATCCGGAAGTCGATTATCGCCCTGATCCTGATAAAGTGATAGGTTCTGACTACTGAGACTGAAAGCTTCGGAAATTATGTAGAATATTGTTAAATCTGTGTTTGTGCAGATTCAAGATCACTCCCAACCGGAACAAGTAGTTGAAGCAGAACGAGATATGTCTGTTTTTGCTTCACCAGTTTTTCGTGTAACACGGCATATTTTTTGCATGAGAAGTACGCATTGATTTTTCGTATCCAGACGTCGGCACAAACAGTGGGTTACTCTAACAAGAGATGCAGCTCTGTTTGTTCGTCTTTCAATAACAGTTGCACTTCAGATTACCATTAGTGCCATTAGATCTGCTAAACTCCCATTCGAAAGTGAAATTTGAATATTCAAAAGGGTCGTTTCTGTAGATTGTTGAAAAGTGAATCTGAATGCAGATATCCTATTATCACAGATATATTATCCGTTCTGTTGCTCAATATTCTGATTTTCGTTCCGTTAAAGGGTATTCTGACACAATTCTTCAACAAAAAGTGTATCGGTGGTTCCTTACACAATAAAGCCCTGAAAAACGAATTCATTTGAAACTCAAAATGGAAAAACAATCGCTTAGCTCCTTATCAAGCGTAATCATATTTACTGGGAGGATGAATTGTTTCATATTGAGTAAGAAGTCGTGTCTTGTGTGGAATCAATATAGTATTCATTACGCTTTCCTATAAAAAATAAAACGAATCAGTTGACTTTTCTCAATTTTCGCTATTCTTTGATCAAATAAGGTAATCTTGACAACGCATGTCACTCCTTTCAAGCTGATTGTATTTAAGAAGACCGGTCCTTCGAGATGACTAAAGGAAGGAACACCTATTGTTTGCCAAGCTTGCGGAGTGCTCTAGTTCAGACCGATAAGTACTACGTCACCGCCGAAAGATCATCTTTTGAGGAAGGGACGGGTAGACTACTGATGGAGATACACGGCACCAGCAACACACCTCAATCGCCTGTGTTTGACAAGGACTCCTAACTTGAAGCGAAACATCAAAATTGGCGTTATACAATACAGTTCAGACCATTACTTTACAAAATTACGTGCAACTTCGTGCGACACTACTGTGCGTGATAGATAGACCATGAAAGGTTCAATCGTATCTGGATGGTCTAACTACCGCGTCTGGACCACTCTTGACCTGGTCGTTCTGACCAATGGACAAGACTTTGTGACGCTTTACTTTCTGTCTATACTCGTGCACACACCACGAACCCCCACCCCTCGTGTCTTTTCATAAGCTACCTAAGAGTGGCTTCAGAGTTTCCTGTGACAAATTATGTACTCTGTTTTATAAAAAATACTGTTTTGCCTTTTATTTCCGGATTCCTTTAGTCGATCTCATAGTTGACAGCCCTTCTACCCAAACCCCACGAGCCTGAATAGATATTCCTGTACAATTATTTTTACTATTCGAATTAATTGAACCGGTGGAACATACTGGGGGTTGTTCCAGCCCGGAACCAAGCAAACCGAGAAAGCCAAAACTGCGAAAGTGCCCAATAATCTTACTGTAGAAGTGATGTGCATAAACGTGTTTCATCAAAAGAAATAACAGATCGATCTCAATTTAACCGGTCACTGCGCGTTTAGCCTTCTATCCCTGAAAGGCCGTACAAATGCAAACAATAGGTTGGATATTTCGTTGTCCCAATCAGATTTATATCGATGCGGGGTGAGTCGCAGTTGAACGCGGCTAATGTTGAGATCAAGTACAAGACAAAAAACGGACCTCTCAGTGGAGTCCATGCTTTGCATTTAGCTGTTACAGCTCCAAACTGGTTTGTCCTCTCGTAAACAACCAGATCAGATCACCAACTACCAGTGGACCACTATTTTATGCCAATGAAAATACAAGTGGATTCTGGTCGTACCGGAGTATCGACATCAGTTGATACTTTCCCGCTCTTCACATTTCTGTTAAAGACACGAACTTGTATGTCTTATCACTTGTCGGCTGGGAGGATGGGTCGACCTGAGCTTAGTGTTTCAAAGACTATCAATTCACGTATCTGGCAAGGCCAGCAACAATCAGCGATCATATCAAATTTGTCCAGACGTTGAGTAGTGGTTAATTATATTATTGGATTACAACTAAGGAGACGACTGGTCTTAGTGGATCGATGACTGTTTTATACATCTTCGACAACCCGTAGAACATTTTAGTGCCTGACAACCCTGTTGTTATCCTACAACGATTCTGTTTGAATATCCCTGTAACTCGGTGTGAGTTATATCCACATTGTGCCTGATTTCCGCGATTATTTCGTTTCTAGTAGATAGCGAGTATTGATTCGTTTCCGTCTTAGTAATGCACTGGGCATTACCCATGATAACCACCTTTCAAATGACAGAAAGATAATTTTTATGTCTTCCTTCGTTTGCCTCAGTGCTTTGCAGTCTACATTTCAAAGAAGGCGCCCACGGACCAACAGCGAGGTATATTTTAAAACTGTGAGTTTTCGTCATTCGCAAGTTACCTCTTTTTCTTGACTCCTGTGGGAGACATTCATGTTGCAACGCTTTTCAGGCTGAAATCGAGTCCATTTTTGTATTGTGTTGTCGTGCCTTTTTAAGTTCAAGAATTATTATCCTTTTCTGCCTTTTGGAAGTCCGTCCAGTTTCTTAATTAGCACCAATTATTTTCCTTCCAGATAGTTATTGACCCGTCATTTGAAGGCCGTTCCTATTAGCACCATAGTTTTCCTAAAACTCAGTATTTGCCCACGTGTGTCATCTTTCGCAAAGTTTATGTACTGCTTTGAATTATTAGGAATGTCCGCAATTAGCACTTCCACTATTCTTTCTGGTTGTTATCCCTGTTTGTAATTGTAATTGTTTGACTTTTACAAGCTGAAGTGCTTAGCAAATCAGGACCGAGGTTCGGAGAATCGATGCGCCACATGTTAATGTCAAAAAGCAGAGCTGTCGATAGAGAGTACGAATAGACAACGCTGCCTCGGCTAATAATAGTCTCATGTGCTTATATTTCAGTCAAATGCCTTCGCTCGAAAAACCCATCAGATTTCGCAGGATACGTAAAACAGAATATAAAAAGAAACTGGAATTTATGCAACGAGATTAGTGCTCAATTTGCTCATTATTCTCTCCTTGCTCGGTAGTACGCGAGTCCAGTAGGAAACAGGAGAAGTCTTGTAAAAGATAATACGAGAGGGGATGCATCAAAAGTTAGGACATGTTTTCCGGTGAGAGCAACAGGAAGACAAGTCGGTGTGTGCAACGAGTGCTTATTATCTAAAATTACCTTGTTGGCAAACTGTATGTACGATTCAGTAAATCTGTCGATAAGTTTTAAGATCAGCTTGTTGACGGTAAATGAGGATTTACTACGGATTTTTATTAGAACGTGTAGTATAAATTTAAAGTTTTGTTTCCGAAGGTCAGGGAATATTACAATTTAAAAATAGAGTAAGATAGAGAGAACACATTGGTCAATGTAAGCAGATGGGATTAATTGTGAGGTCTGTGACTGTCTGAGCTGACAAATGTGAAAAGGCAAATACCACACTTTTACGACATGTAACTGAAAGTGTGTGTGTGTGTGTGTGTGTGTGTGTGTGTGTGTGTGTGTGTGGAATGTAATCAGGCAGTCTGTGGGTTTCCCTTGTCATGCGTGCACATAAGCCAGGTGGGTGGCTCATTCCTCCATGGTCTCAAAGACTAACTGCGCTATCATAAATAACGGGTAACCATGACCCTCAGACTTGGAATTAGGTGAAGAATCAAATAAAATCCCAACAGGTTCGCCGGCGGTGGTGGCAGGGTTCGAACTATTGATTTCCGAGGCGCGAAACCCTCTTAACCACTCAAACACTACCGTTTCACTCTGGACCGTGGGAAGTGCCATCTTGACCATTCGAGAATAAATAAAAGCTACTTCTTGACAGAAATTTACGAGCGGGTGAGCGTCTCATTTCGGTAGCCATCAAGAAACACCACGAATGCTGGATAAGGTTAACCAAATTGACCAAAGCTCTGGAACCACTTCAGATGGATGGATGGAAATCGGGCACAAACTAATCTAAATCAGTCTCACATTCAAAGCAAAAATAAAACAAGGAGAAAACCAGGACAGAATGTCACTGACTTTCAGGAACCAGATCAGAATTCAACATACAGTGTAGATGTTTTATGTTTTTCATTATCGGGTTTTCGGTCGAATGAGTATTTTCGCATTGCTGATGGGAGAAAAGACCATTTTGACTAGTTCTAACAACTTAGTTACATGTCAATAACTTGTACGATACTGTTGAAGGGCTTCCTCTCGCGTACCTTTGGAGTTGGATAATCTAAAGTGCGCCATCCTATCACCATTTTTCTTTTCTACGCTAACCACCTACAATGCCTACTTCCATTGACTTATTCGTCATCAACTGTACGAACGATGTAATATTCGATGTATCTTACCCCGAAGACTCTGTGCTTCCTATATTGCAGTGGGATATCTCGGACATGGCGGAGTGGCTTTCGAAACACAACGGGACTGTTAACTCTCATGCAGAAGTACAGGTTTATTTTTCCGTCTTCTAATAGACGACACATACGCCGTAATTGTCGAATCTACTCCGTGCGTACATATAAATGAAAATGACGATGTTCGCGCTACCTTAGTAAAATACCTTGGCGTGATCCTAACACGAAACCGAATATAATAGCATCACATCTACTCCGTTTTTGTAAAGACATGGAAGCTTGCCATTTACGTATTACATGTTTAGAAAATCCTCCATGCCATGGTATTGATTGATTCGTGGCTAACACGCAGCCCGTCTTTCCAAGTTGACCAGCCCCTTCACAGTGAACTAAGTGATACGCATGCAGCACCAGTCTAGGATCAAGGTCAAAACTTGAACCAAAGGAACTGCGCGCTACAAAATAGCGGATCGATGGCGCGGTTCAGTAAGATCAGAAATAATCCCGTGAAGCAGTGGTTTAACGTACCACCGACCAATCAGAAGAGAAGGTACCAGATATTAGTTGGACCAATTAGCTTCTGGTGCTACGACTAGTTATAGTGACTTAGAGTTTTATAGGAACAATATGTTCTGAACTAATGAGCCGAAATTAGCTGGAAGCTGAGAAGCTTTCTTCCTTGCTATTTTCGGGCTGCATAAAACATTCCTTTTTGTATGCGAAGAAATTGCTTTTCGACTCATCACTTCAAGTGTTTGCGTTTACAGTACCGGGTAAATGCGAGTATACGTGCAGCTATATACAGCAGTGAGTGAGTGGGTGTCTAACAAATCCGTTAACTTCATAACATGCTAGAACTTAGTGATCCTTTCCCGTAGTGTGAACGACCGTATGTGTAAAATGTCACTACAGAGCAGGGAAAAACAGATGTTAAATTAGTTGTGCACCACGAATAAGATGTGAAGAGTTTACACTTCAGAACTATGATATAATCAGTTTTTACGGCTGTGAAAGCAATAGCGATTGCACAACGGTCCACTGTTTGTATAGTTCCGGCTTCAACAATAGAATTGTTATGGTCTTAGGTGGTATGACGAACTGCCTGGATAATCCATTCGTGTCAAATTCAGGAAACGTCATGATTGGTTCGAAAGCTGTCACTGGGTCAGCCTGGTGTGATCTAGCAACCAGATGTTGCGCTCTCATCCACCCACTGTTATCTATAGCTGCATATATAGTCTCATCCACCGAATATCATATACGTGAATGCCTCAAGTGATATTTTAAAAGGAATTCCTTCTTCCTTATGAATCGTTGGTTGCATTTTAGGGTTCGTATTATCTGGCATCCCGTTACACTGTCTTTATGGATTCCCATTAGCTATCTCTATCGAATTCTAAATGATTTCACTCTGATTATCAGGCCCACAAAGCATGTTCTCAGAGGCCGCTGGAAACCGTACGAGCATCTCCCTGTCAGTAAGCTATACCACAACGTCCCAAAGCACGTCCCAAACTGTCTCGGAAGGTATTAGCTGCCGATACACTTCCAATGAAAAGCAGTTATTTGTTTGCGCAAAAACGTATAAATCTTCTGCTACGCCGTATCTTACGAGAAATTCCAACAAACCTGGTTATATTAACTTGAACTGAAGGTCAAGCTTTCTTGATTTCGTTATTGTTATGTGGTCACGTGACAACTAAGTTTCACCTCCTAGGGTGCGAAAAACATTTACTTGACTTGACTTGAACACATGAACGAACGAGGATTTGACACCACACCCCGTTTGCATTGCCTAATGTGCCAGTCACTCGTGCAAAATATGTGAGCCCACGGTATGGAATAGCACGTAAAGATTCTTCGTCTTGTATCTGGTGTGCTTGTTGTGATCTAGTTTGTTCTCTCCCAGTCCGATCCTGTAAATAAGGAAATCTTGAATCAATTTGCGACTATATTAATCAAAAAGGATGTCTTATTGCTTTGTAAGTGTCGAAGCTTTCGCGTTCACGTTTCTTTCTTCCTTTCTTTTCCTGTTCTCTTGCTCTCTCTCTCTCTCTCTCTCTCTCTCCTTATCAACTTATATTTATTCTCGTTGGATATAATAATACTCTTTGTAAGATAAATACACGCGATCTTAAATTTTGCTTCTCTTGGTTACACCGTAATATCGGCATGCGTGCAGATGGCATGTTTGAACTTGGACTATTATTATCCTCACTTCAGTAAACCGGTTGATCGGCTAAGTGAAAGATAGGAACGCGAGCACAGAAAGGTGATGGATCAATAGTCAAAAGGCTTATGTGAATATCTCAACGCAAAAAGCGTCCGAACAACGTTAAAACACTGGAACATTCCATACGTCCCGTGGACCTTTTGATCGACCCGACTCATTAGTTTTTGGATTCCTACAGGTCCTCTCAGTTCACAATGATATTTAGAACCTGTTGAACACATCCAACAAATAAACATAAACCCCCTTATTCTGTCTTGGTAATGCCTGAATTGGGCTATCTACGAGGCTGGTTTGTCGGTAGTTGGCAACACGCTCTGCACATACGCCGCACAGTGAGTATGGGAGTTGCAAGAGGACAGGTTGTCTATACATTAGTCCATCAAGTACTACATGTAGTCGTTTTCTGGCCTTGAAAGAAATCACAAAACCTGGCATTTCACACGACTCTCGACTCGCTGGGATTACATCCAAACACACACACACACATACATACATACATACGTACGTACATACATATATACATACACACATACACACACACGACATGATAACAAAGTTGGTACGACACGGCACAATACTACAGTTGTTATCGAAATTCGAATGAAAAAATGTTTTCTTCGTCACTTTTTTGTTCCTATTTTTATATTCCATTAAAGAAACTTAGGGGGTATAAGGCTCATTGTTACTAAATATTTTTAAAGTTAACTCAGTCATTTTTTCTGGGAAGTCGATTTTGTGTGACCCTGAATTTCGTCCTTATTTGCGTTCCTTGCTCTGTTAAAAGATTTACAGACTCATTAAATTCTCACCCATGATAGGAAATTCACAGAGAAAATCACTCCTTTAACTTTGAGATCATAAAACTCTGCCCCGGTTGACATAGACTGCAGTAAATCTTCGTTAACCACCTTCTTAAGGGATGGTGGTGGGTTGGTATTACCTGCCATACACTGAACAACACAGAATTCATCGAGCTCAAATAACAAAGGTTTCTGTCCGATTAGAAGTTCTTTTCACAAGACCACTTTCTTGTCAGGTAATGCGCCGGGTTATGTCCCACATCCCATAGTCGTGTGCGTAGCAAATAACGTGTTGTGCATTTCCAGCAGCAAAACCATGGACAATCTGAAGATTTTATGGGCGCAGTTGCCCACTAACAGCCCTGAATAGATTATGATGGGGAAATTGGTCAATGCACTTTTCCCACATTGTAATAAAGGTGGCAAAACATTGCCGCTAAACGAGCACAAGATAACCGGTGGTATCATAGCTCGGTTGGTAAACTCAGTGCCGAAAATCTGGAATAATTGACTGAGATATATATAAGTCAACATATTATTAACTGGGTCATAGTACATGAGTCAAAAATATTACGGCAGAGGGTTGCATGCTAACCAATGTTACCTATTTCTCCATTTCTGGTTCACATTCTTACATGTTCGGGAATCGATGCCATCTACGGAATGGCAACTTCGTTGAATTTTTCGTGTAATTTTTTTCACAAAAAGTAAAGATACCCCTGGGACTGTCTTCCTATTTAATGGCCACCAGGTGATCAGTGTACGTGAAATAAAAAGTATTTGTTTGGGGTTCAGAAAGGACAATTTCACTCGAATTTCGATAATATCTGAATTGCTTGTGACGCTTACAAAAAGTCACAGCGGTCTACGCAAAAAAACGTGGTACAAACAAATCACAGTATCCGATTCTCCTATATTCAACACTCAACAATAGGACCCTAACCAACAGCACAGCGAATGCAAGCTCCATGTGATCTTATCGCTAGCCTGAAAAGGAACACCTGACAAAATAAACTAGCCGGGCATATAGTAATTCACATCTGGGATATCCGAAAGGTGAGAGATATTCAGCAGTCTACACGAATATCAAGGGAACAAAATAATATTACGCTTTCTGGGATGCAAAAGTGATTTTCCAGGTCTGCAATGAAACTATCGGATCGTTCGATAAGTACACACTTAGTGAGAAGGAGGAGGGAGTGAAGTAGATCACGTTTTCGAATCCCTCGGTTTAAACTTGGGGAATTTTAACAGTTTCCACAGCATCTATATTCTTCGATTATGCTTTTTGAAGGCTATTTCTGTACACCCGCTAAAATATTGCAAAGGAACTATTTAAGAGAACTTCTCTTCTTTTCACGTCAAGGAAAACCTGTCAAATAGTATTTTGATTGCAAGTAATTGGTCTAATATTTTGATCTGATGTAATTTTTTGTGAACTGTGAATCTGACCAAATGTTTACCAGCATAGTTTTGATGTAAGTAGTATCCAAGTATGTCAGAAAGTAGTAGTCAGCATCGAACTCGCTACCACAGCATTATCATTCACGAGGCTAGCAGCGACCAACTCACGTAGAATTGTCAGCCAATCACCGATGGACTGGACTCATCTAAAAGGAGTATGCACTCACACTGCTGACGCACAAACTGGATTGTTGTGAACTTGCCGGTATTCTTATTTTCACAGGGACTCTTTGCGCAATCAATACAGAGTTACCTTGGTATTATTTCCTCATAGCTATCAAATGCTCGCTAATGATCTATGCATGAGAGTCAATCCAGTTGCGGACCCGATTTGTGTCATATTATTAACACATTATTTCAGCAAACGATCACAAAACACACCTGCACCTGGCGTCGGCTTGTTGTCATGAATTATTTTGCCCTGAAAATGACTTCCAATTCAATTTGCCGGGCTGCTCCCTATGTAAAGGTATGCGAAGGAGAAGAACCTCTCTTATCCAACTTCGGCAGTTCAACCACTAAAGCAGCTTTCGTGGTTAGGATGATCTTCTAACTGAATCTGCCATCAAGGTAGCTAGTGTTCACCGTTATACTTAATCCACGTGGCCATAATTTTTTAATTTCGTAATCAGGCTGGCTCCGCAAGTTGCCTGCTCCCTATGTATGAGGTGATAAGTGAAGATATGTTTCATATCAAGCTCCGTCTGAAATAGGATACACGTACACCTTTTTGCGAATACCCAGTAGTAAACTTTTCTAAGAAAAATTGTAATCTTGAAAGTCAGCGTTCAGTTTATACTATGCAACTTTACGGGGGAAAATACGCCTTCCAGACTAGGTTGTTTTCCAACAGCAAGTCTTCTCTTTTGTAAATCTGGTAAGTAAAGGAATAAATAATATTTAACTTCTTTTTATCTATGATATAACCATGCACAGTATTTCTAAAAGGGGACTGCGGAAAATCAAAGGCTGCAGAACTGGAGACTGATGATGGTGTCAGGAATCGAACTCGAGAAGTCAACATTTAAAGTCCAGGATGATAATTACTTGACCATCGGTGACCGACCTGCCGAGGTAAACATGTTTCGACATTTTCGTGCTTATATCTCATCCGGTTGAAGACCTTAAGCAACTGTTTTGTCGTCCTAATTGTATTCAAACTATTTCCTCGCTTATTAAATTCCTCAGTTGTCTCCTTTTTGTTCATAATATCTCCATTTGAGTTCTTTCTTCTACTGAGTTACAGTAGCAACGAAAACAGTGTCACTAATAATAAATGAGTGAAATGGAATGGGTTACATCTCATGGTATCAAGGACCCCATGCACAGCGGAGCGTATATTGAATTTTACGCCATTCATGGCTGCCTCTGATCGGATGTTCGATCAGTTGGAATTTTAACTAAACTCTACTGCTCCGTACGCAAATCGATCGGTAGTCGGTTGATCTCATAGACGTACGCACACGCGCGCACAGTCCGTTTGCGTACTGGTGTGAACGTTCCCTCTCCTGATAAACGCATTTGCAGCCACACTACGGTGATGGTCTTTTTAACTCAGTGCTACGGAGGGCACCAATTAATCAGGACCCGGAGACTTGAAGTGGAGTGGCGAGTCACGAAAGATCCCACTGCCGCAGACGTGGTACCGGGCCGGCTGTCTTGAATTCGCTGTAATCAATGGTGGCGAGATCGAAAGGAACCTCGTATCTGAGAGGTAGCATGGACTGTATAAACCGGACCATCAATAAAAACCAGAATAGCACAGTTGACTTCCAGTAGCGTTGTCTGACGAGTTAAGCCGAATAAATAAAAGTTAGTCAATCATGCAACAAATCGCTGAGTTTCACAGACAACCGTACATCAGATGATCTACATCGGGCACTGTTCCCGGTACAGCTTTGAAGAAACAACGTGTAAATTTGCCGGACCAAATCAGTGAAGCAATGGTTTAATTCCATATTTATGCCCTCCCATGTGGTTTATGGAAATAGTCACACAGAAAACCAATCTGGGTTCCGGTGTGAAATATATTAGTTATTACCTTTTGTCTGGCTGCAGCCGCCGAGGAAACAAAAAAGTTAATCAATCAGTTTTATCAAACGAAAGTCGAAAGATCATACTGAACCAGATGTATCGATGTGATAATCATATATTTTTTGTTGTGGATCATTTAGTGAGGGTTACCGTGACCCATTTGACTGATCCAGATTCCGAATTAGAACGGGTATTGTGTAGTATCATCACCATGACACGGTCACACGCAGGCACAATTGACACAAACACACAAGTAGAAAGAGAGAGGAGAACACTGTTTGTCTGACTAAACAATGACCAGCCTCGGTGGTGTCACTTGCTCCGCACTTACAGACCTCATGGCATGCTTCTTCACTACTTCAATAGTAACGGGACCGCGTTCTAGTCTTCCAGCCTTCCTGACGTTTGTTTATCGATAAGCATTTTCGCTATCACATTGCAAACAGAGGATCCAAGGTGCAGGGCTTTACCGAAAGCAGTATGGAATGAACTATCGAGTACTGGTTGTACGCGTCAGATGCCTCAGTCTAAGTTGCTGATGGCAGACGGACGTGTAAACGGCTCTTCGTAGTATCATGGATACGTTGATCTTTTAGGAATGTTGGCTTCCGTGTTGGTCCACCAAAGTCATTCTGACCGACGACCTACTCAGTACTCTACAACTAAATACTAATGTAGAAAACGATAGCAAAAGGAATCGATGTTTCCAATTGGGGCTCGAGGCAAAATAGTCGGTAGGATATATAAACAGTTTTTGTTTTTCATTATACTTTTGTGAAGTTGTTGACGTTTTTGTTTTTCAGTTTCGATGGTTTTGTGTATTACGGATAAAGGGAGTTCAACAGATAAACCTTACAGTGTTCGCACCACTGACGTCTATTCTGAGCCATATCCCCAGTATTTCTAGCCAACGCCAATTCTCGTCCCTTGGCCTCCAACCAGAAATTTGGGAGGCATCAACCAAAGCCAGTGATTATGATGGCTTCTTAAAGCCCCTCCACCAATTCAAGGCCTGACAACCACGCACTTTCTTCCAGCCTAGCCCAGCATATGCGAATTGACTACGTGAGGGTAGACGATAGAGAGGTGTACGTGAAACAATGGTGCGGTTTTAGTCCTTGTAGAGTGATCTCTTCGGTCAGAGGTTGAATATTCGAAACCAAATCACGACAGAAAACCCCGTCATTAATCACGCCATCTTTCCTCCACATACTGGCAGTGTTTCGGACGGATCGACGGTCGATCGCGGAAAGCCGCCAAGCATTCTTAGAGAGGAGTAGCCATGATTTGCAACCGTAAAGCAAAACGCTACGGACCGCGGCTTTGCACACTCATCTCTTCAGAGAGAGCAGTATCGTAGGTTGACGAAAGTTGTTCTAGCTCTCACTGTCTTTAATCGATCACCTCCCCAATGTTATCTTCAGCTGTTCTGAAGCTGTCAAGGTACTTAAAGTTATTGGCTACTTCTAGGTGATCATCAAACAGGATGGTTGAAGGCACCGGCTCTTGTCAGTCTCGCATAAGTACTTTACACTAAGAAGGCAAAACGTGCACACGGTATCTGTATATCTCAATCGTCAAGCCGTTCAGATTGAGCTTCATTGCCTATAAAATGTCACTCATGAAGGTGCTGCTGCCACTACGGCTGACTGATGTTCCTATTTGATGCGAAGAAGTATAAGGACAAGGAAGAGAATATGAAAAGAAGTGGAGCTGAGGCAGTGGGGAGGGGAGTTGATGTGTGTTTTGCAAGAGAGCAGTCATGCAAGTGCGTTAGAGAACGGTTGATGATTTTATTAGTGATTTCTGCCATACTTGTTTGCATTGTGGGTTGGTATGCTGCTCGGTCATCCGGTCCGGAATAGGCTGCCTAATATCGATATAAGAAAGATATAAAACGAGTATTGAAGCAGTAATTGGGATCAAAATTTTATATGTCAGAAAACGTATATATATATATATATATATATATAATATTTCTTGAGTTAACTATTACCACTACTACTGCTACTATTACTACTGAATAAGTAAGTACCTATTTTTTTAAAACCTGGTCATTTACAATCACGGTGTAGCTTCATATGAACCGGACTCATTGAGACGAAGCAAGGCATGAAAACTACATGATCGTATACTCAGACCGAATACAGAGTACCTTCAAGTGGACTGCACAACTATAGTGCAAATAAGCAACGTTACTATAGTTTATTGATTTTGTTGATGCCCGAACACGTAATCTCTAGAAGACAACCTATTTACCTGGTACTTTTTCCGGGCCTTAATGTTGCTACTATCACTACTCCTGCTACTAACCAGATGTGAAAGCTTTCCCCAATTTTTCACTGTAGAACATTCGATAGCCTCGTGCACGTATTTGTTTCCGAATAGCCCGGAATTTAGCGCAATCCAGAAGCTCTCCTGAGTACCGAGAAGAGCTGTAAATACGTCGCGTTGTGTGAAGCATCTGACTAGATTGGATATCATCCCACATTCAACTATTCTCGTGCTATAAAGATTATAAGACGCGTCAAAGAGTAGCTGATTATTCTCCGATGAATAACCTTACCAGACCGTTATACCTTGTCACGTTTTGTATAAAGTTTTTCACCTGAAGCTTGTAGAATCCTACGAACATAGGTCACAAATGAGTATCATTACGCACTGTTCCCAAGACCGACATGTTTTTGTTCCACGATAAAACGCTCCACGGGACAATCGGTTCTCATTGGTAAACCGGGCTAGAACAAACGGTCGGTCATCCTCTGGTGCATCAAGGTAATTTATGGTAGATATACTAAAACATTTTTCATACGGGCACTTGCTTCTAATGACTTGGTATTGATCCGCAAGTTTTCTGTGCATGGATTTCAATCGATCAATATGTTGGTCGTAGGGTCGTTGTCCGGACAATCCATGAGAATTTAAATGGAAGAGCTGCCCGAATATCATTAAACTGGGTCGACAAATCAAACGGTTAAGATGTGACCAACTTTACCAAGGTTGCGAACACATCCTATCACGCAACACAAGACTATCATACCTGAAGATAACAGTGAGATTGCGCTAGCTAGGTGTGAAACCCATACGTCAGGCATTAAACGCCATGTGGAAGATTTCCGTGCATTGCGTTCAGCTCGAAAGTACCTAAAATTGTTTTTTTTTTTTTGATAATGTTTGTCTGCCAGCCGCTCAATTTGAATGTGCAGTATTTGGTAGCGTGTTCCAAGGTGGCTAGGGCTCCAAATCTGTGATCTTCCATCTGATGGGAATTCTGCATCTTTTTTTGTACGACAGGAAGCTGTGAATTTCACATTTCAGTTAAGTAAATCGGTCACAGCTCTTTCTGTGTGCTCGTTACCTGTGTCATGAGGACCAAAAGGAGCTGAATTTTTCCACTCACCCTTTGCACTCCCCAACAAATCGAAAATGTTTGGGCCTTGGTGACCAGTCCTGAATGTAATCCTTGATGAGCTTCGAAGTGTGAATGGGTGTGAAGCTTAAGTCCACTTGGTCGACCGTGGGCAGTGAAACAGCTCGTACCCAGAACTACGCACACCAGGAACTGATAGGATGAGAATAATAGGCATGTTTTCTGTCGACTTTATCTATTTTAAATTGCACTGTTTATGAATTTAAGGCCTGACAGGCCTTGGTTGACAATGTATTGATCAGTCATAAAGTGATCCGGTTGTCACAGAATGATCTAACTACCAAGGTCTGGCTACTTCTGGTTAGTTGAATCCAGATTAAGAAGCTGTAGAGCACCAAGCTGCGTGCAGAACAGTTCAAATTACCACAGTATGTCACTTGCATATTGGGCGCACATACGAGAACTGTTGAAATGAAGCTATACAGCCTTTTGTTCTCTGGCTTGGACCAGAGTGATGATCCAGCCTCTCCGAGACAAACGCTTCCTACCGATTCCCTCTCCTGCTTTTCTCTATTTGGGCACTTACATTTGCCACGAGAATACCATCTCTTACCAAATACCAAGTTGTCTCATTTGAAACTAGAATACCGAACTTGAGTCGAAAATCGTATACTTCTGTCTCGTCATCCTGGCTAGCGCAAAATAGCACCTTTGGTAGTGCACACATATTGCACTATCGAAGTCCTATGTACTTTCCACACCAACTATCACTGTTTTCAGTTCTCCCTGATTGGGCGATAAACCCTTTGATTCAATAGGATGTATGTCCCTTTCACCGTACTCATGCAAAAGCACGGAACAAAGAAATAGGTTCCTTCGACCTAGACACAAGCGTGTCATCGTTTCGTCGCATTCTCGAGTTGATGCACCCACGCCTGTCCACGCTTGGCTGGTGCTCATCTCCCTGATTCTTGAAGGTAGTAGGGACTAACTGGGAGTCGGACACGAACTCACACACGGACGCACTCCTTCTCCATATGAACTATATATGGAGCGACTAAACATTCGACTAAGTGCGCTAGACTAAATTCCTTCAAAGAATCCCCTTCATTCGCGAACTAATACGTAAGCATAACGAGCACGTATGCCAAATACAACATGTAGTCCATAACCAGCAACCTCGTTTTATCCGTTTACTCACACACTTTATTTTTTGAAAGATTATTCCATACCCCAGCTTCAAAAACCGCTCAACTCAGTCTTGCTGATCCTGATGTTTCACATGTTGTCTAGCAGTTCACTTGCAGCTGTGGTGATGCATACGTTGGCAGAACGGATCGCTGCTTGGTTTACCGAGTGTCGGAGCACATACTCAAATGATAAGCAAAATCAGTGACGCAACGCAATGCGACCGCAAAGAATGACGTCAAATCTCTAGCTTCTTCAGTTGCAAAACAATGATTGCATCAGGTCACAAGGTTGACCTGACAAAATCCTTCATAGTGCTATGTGCGATCCCAAATCGAACCTACAAGCATTCAATGAAGCGACGCTTATCGTGATGCATCAGCCAGCCCTTTGGGCACAAAAACGGTTGAAACAAATTGTTTGTTTGCCTTGACATTAACCGAACAGACTTCTCCCTCCCCCTACCGAAAGCACTGTCATAGTTTTCAATCCAGCCCTTCCCACTGTATTAGTTTTCTCGCTGTATGTTATATAAACTAAAATGTTCTACGTACGCGATAGACAAGATTAAACGAAATGATTGCATCTCGCGACTTATGTCTTCTTTCTGTTCTCAAGAATTACAAAAATTGATTATTCATATTATACCATGCAGTACCGATTCATCCAACTATGTTTCGACCAGTTTCCTAGCGAGTACAAATTTCTAGCACAAAAAGCGGCGTCGACTAACGTAGCGTCCTCCAGCCCCTTCACAGCATTGACTCAGATCGATCACATTGCTATTAGTTACCGCTGGTGTGGATCAATGCAAGACTGTTAATTATTTTGGTTCATGTCTATAGACACTGACCACGCTCCTGTCGACGTGCGTTTCAGCCCAAGTCTCATCGATGGCCGAAATAAAACCAAAGCCAGCCGTTTCCGAAGCGGCCACTGGATGACATTCATCCATCCGTTTTCGAATTATCCACCAGGTCATCGATGCAGTCAAATGCCCGGGCTCCAGATGAGCGATGAACAGAGAGCAAGCCGGCCCTACTCGAGGCTGCTAATGCTGCCCAAGCCCTAACAACCAGCCACTCACACAAACGATGGATATTAGCACCTTCAGTTGCACTGTTAGGCGCTCGCAGATCAATTCCTCCGGATTCTAGGTATGATGAGGCTCGAAGATGCTTTAAGCGCCAACTGATTCGGAGCCTGAGAAATAACCGCGAACAGAAGTGGATTACGAAGTGTGGGTAGATGGAGAAAGCTGCGGTGATCGGGAACAGCCGTAACCGTTTCCGTCTAAACAGAAATACCAGTTCAAAGAGGCGAACGGCTCACTGATTCAAGCTCAGGAGAGTCTTCTAATTCTATGGGCAGAGCATTTCGAGAAGCAGTTTAATTAGTCTTTATCCTCGACATGTGTACTGAATAGAACGAGCTTTAGAGTACTCGATGTTGATACCAATCGTTCGTCGGAAGAGGAGGTTCCCAGTGAGATATACTACCTTAAAGGACGTAAAGCTGCTGGACCGAATTGGTCACCTTTTTCTTATCCCGAAGATGGCGACTCACTCTTGTCTCTCCCGTAGTATTCCAATGACGGTAGAACAGCTCATCAAATTGAGTGCGTGGTAGTCCGGTCACGGTGGATCTTGTCAGTGGAAGACTGTAGATCTTATCGCGTCGCTCAGGCGGCCAACAAGGGAGGATCAGATCACGTGGTGGTACGTGCGAAGCTTTGTTTTCGGTTAAAACCCCGTATAAAGTCAACTCCCCCAAAGTGTCTCGATGTGGGAATGCTAAAGTCTAGGGAGAAAACAGAAACGGTAATGAAAGATAGGATGAACTGCCGTTGTCAACGGGCGCGTCCATCTCACACCACACGACAAACTCGGCCGACCTTTAGTGGCTTAATTGGAAGTAGCAGTACATCAAGGAGCAATGGGTGAATTTGAAACCGTGAAAGACCGTTATAAAGACTGGATATCCGAGGATACTATTCTTCTCTCCAGGTTGACTAAAGAACGCCTCGTATCCGACAGTCCGGAATATCAAAACCTCAAGAGTGAGGAAACCCGCTCCGCAAGTAAAGACCGAGGCGATTACCGGTACGCACTCGCCAGTAAGATGGAAACTGCAGTAAGTGCTTGTTACTTCGCAAACCTCTTTCACCTCATAGGATCAGCGTCGAGTAAAAGACAACCCATTGCACCAATCTTGTGCGATTCTTCAGGTGAATTTATTCTTGATACGGATTGTAAGATAACTAGACGGATAGAAAATTTCCGCCAGCTCCTCAGTCACCTACGAGATAAACCAGCAGATATCTATTCAATTTTGGCTACCCTGTACAGCGTCAACTGTGATTCTCCGCCATTAGAGGAGATAGCTAATACGATCGACCATTTAAAGTTTGGCAAGTCCCTCAGTGAGAACGAGATTCTGACGGAAATCTACGAGGAGTGCCTTCTAGTGATCACTGAATCAGCTCACGCCATATTCAGCTTGATTTGGGAAACAGAAAAATGTGCATCAGATTGGAACACCCCGGTCCTGTTTCCGTTTCTACGGAAAGGTAAGGGACCGTGTGCGGGAACTAACGAGGTGTCAGCCTGTTAGACGTGGTTGCAAAAGCGTTCACCCGACTCGAGCTGAATTGCCTCGCTGCTTCGAGATGTGCACGTGCTTGGCACAACCAAGAAAGCTTCTGTCCAGGTCACGGATGCATCGACCAAATTTTCATCCTTCGGAAGATTCTAGAACACCGACACAAATTCCAGCGCCTCACCGCCGCATGCTTCACAGACTTTCGTACCACATTTGACTCAATAGATTGTGAGTCATTGTGGAAGATGATGCTTACAGACTGCGTCTCATCCAAACCGGTCAGTCTGATGAAGCTGTATTACGCTGGAACTGTAGTGAAACCAGTCCGATTCACACTGCAGCTGATGTCCGTCCACGTTCATAGGGCCCTTGTGTCACCTCCGCATGCGTCATCCAATCGTGTTGTTATAGTCTTGTACGCACGTCGCCTTGCCTTTTAAAACCGCTCTGCAAAGAAATGTTTTACATTGTTATATCCGGAGGCACGTGGTGTCTTTTTGGTCTGGATAATCAAGCCAGGCGATAGGTCCTCCAGTGAAAACCACAGGGGAATAAGTCTGGTTAGCATCGCATCTAAACTGCTAGCTTGTATCATTCTCCACCGCTTATCTAACGCTCGCGAACAGTGTTCGCGCGAGAATCAGGCTGGGTTTAGCCCTTTGTGTTGATCACATCTTTACTCTGAAAATTTTAGAACATAGGCACACCTTTCGTAGGCCCACTATCTCCGTTTTTCTTGACCTAAAAGCTGCCTTCGACTCAGTCGGAAGCGCAGTTTTTTGGTACTGCCTCCTGTTAAAGAGTGTACAATATAAATTAATTTCCATCATAAGGCCCCTGTAAATGAATAGGCGAAGCCGAGTTCGTACTTACGGCGATCTGTCACCCCAGTTTAACACAAGAAGGGGAGTACGTCAAGAGTTTTCCCTTTCTCCCTTTCTCTTCAACTTTGCGGTTGAAATGATCCTAAAGACCACACTTTTGTCATGTGGAGATAGTGACACTCAACTTCTTCGGATGAAAAAGTGTTAGACCTTGAATATGCGGACGGTATAGTTCTTCTGAGTGAAGATCCAGGTAAGTTGCAAGGTTTTCTAGACAGCTTGATGGACTGTGTGGCAATGTTGGGTATGCGTTTTGCACCTCAAAAGTGCGAGATGCTGTTTCAGGATTGGGTTGGCCCAACACCAAACCTTTCAGTATCTGAGGGAAATTATAAGACAGATAGACAAGTTCTATTGTCTGGTGAGCTGCATTTCACCCAGAGGTCGAATATCGGATGAGGTGTGTTTGTGTTTACAGAAGACTCGTTGGGCATCTGGCAACCTGAATCATCTGTGGTGTTGACATGACATCCGTTTATCTATTAAAGGCCGAGTGTACGATGCAGCAGTCAGGCTAGCTCTTCTGTATGATTCGGAGACATGTCCATTACGGGTGGAGGATATACTAAGATTGTCGGTATTTGAACATCGATGTCTTCTTAGTATTGGTTGAACCTGGTGGGAACACCGTGTGAGCAATGCTGAGGTTCGGCGGAAAGTCTTAGTTTCATGGATCAAATCGTTAGGTGAAATACTCAAGCTCACCAGACTAAGATAATTGAGACATTTGCCGCGCAATGTTTCCTCAGCGCGCAATATTTACTGAGACAGGTGACGATTGGAAGATAAATAAGGGTGGCCAGTTTGTGGCATGGAAGAAAGGTATAAAAAGCCTAACCGGTTGACTTGGCAATGTGGGGCGTGTTAGACTTCCTGGTTGGGTCCGAGGGATCTTCCTACTCGGCGGTTAGATACACTGGCGGACGACTCGGTTTCGCGATCAGTGATGCTCTTTTATTCGCAAAGTTTCTTTGTCGAATTGGTGCTACTATTTGCAGGTCTGTTTTTAGTCTTCTCTTAGGTTTCGTCATTCCCCTTTGAGGCTACCCCGGAAAAGTAACAACCGAATGCGAGGGCACCCAGTGTATGGCTAATGGTTGTTTGAACTGAACTGAACTAAACAGTACCAACGCTGAACTCACCATTGAAAGCCATGAAGACACGGTACTGTTCGGCACTATCATCCTCGTCAGGAATGATAAGCTGCGGTGCACATCCACTGAGTCTCTAATGGGATTTGAACCCCGAGGTGGACGATTGTGCGTCCAACACCTAACTAGTCCAGTAGACCACGGGGGGGGGGGGGGAGGGGGGAGTTATCACTGAAGAAAAAAAATTTCTGTTGGTTAAACCGCCCGCCAGAAAGGTAAAATAATGGCTATTAGGGGTGATTTGGTACTGGTGATAGTAACTCTTCAACCTATATAGATAACTTGTTCTGAGCTAATAAACTAAGATGACCCGAAGCAAAAAGATTGTTCTTACTGGAACTAGTTGCATAGACTAGGACATCTTTGATCCTAACTATAGGCACAAATGAGTTCTGTAATAAAATTCATATACAGTTCTACAACCTTTGTCTTCTTGCTATTTCGGAGTGCGTAGATCTGGGTTTGTAGCGATTTCAATAAGTCATCACAACTCAAGATCTCGAGTAGTACACGGTCAGGCTATAAAACTCCCTCTAACCATTGAGTTTAACTTGAGAGCTTTGAACTCTGAAACAGTCAACCAAAGTGGGCGGCAGATAACACCTCACTGTTATCAGGATCATTAATTATCATACTTGAAATTTCAGGGCTTTTTGGGGTTTCGGTACACTTCACATTTCAGGGTTATTGCTACCTGGCTAAGACTTGGCCATTCGTTTCCGCGAGGAGTCGAGTCCAGCGTGATGAACCAAACAGACAGCTAATGGAGGGTCAGACTTTTGAAACAAACAAGGAAAGAAAAATCCGGGTCGGCAGACAAAATCGCGTTACCAAAATCAGAGTTTGACTCAGTAATTACATTAAAAGCTATAGGTGGAATTCATACAATTGATTACCTTAACAGAAGAGCCTTCCAAAGGGGCTTCCTTGCGTGCACTGAATGCCTATTTGCAGAAATTTTGGCAATGAGCGTCCACCCTACCTGCCTCAGCAGAGACGGCGGGACAGAGATAACACTTATGAATAAACATCCGAAAGGCCTCAGCACCTGCTTGACCTCAAACGACTCCACCTCGACTGGTGGAATGGAAGCCACACACTCACAATACACACACGCACACACATAAAAGCATGTACATACACGCCCCGCTCGACACCTAATAATTTAATAGTATGATTTCAGAATCATTCGATCGTAAACTGGTACCCACGGTAACCGAAACGTTGACTGGCTACCATCATTTCCAACCACCCTGTGCCACTGAACATCAGAGGCCACCTTCAGGATACCCAAGCTGTTCATCACCGATGAGATCTACATGAAGCATTTCCAGAGATCTGATCCTCCGGAAGTGCTCTCACTACTGAGATCCGGACTAAACTGAGTGACAAAATCCAGGTTATCTTGATTGGTGCATAAATATGCTCATTGAACGCTCAACTCACCATTGAAAACCATGGAAGCACTGTACAGCTGTTTCATCCTTGTTGGGAATCATCAGCAGTGCACATCCACCGAGCCCCCACGGGGACTCGAACCCGGGGTGAACGATTGTGAATCGAACACCCTAACCACAAGGCTATCCGGGCTGGCTCTCGACGGTTTGTTGCTATATCATGTAGTGTAGATGTTCAACAAACCGTTGAGAGCCAGCCCGGATAGCCTTGTGGTTAAGGTGTTCGATTCACAACCGTTCACCCCGGGTTCGAGTCCCCGTGGGGGCTCGGTGGATGTGCACTGCTGATGATTCCCAACAAGGATGAAACAGCTGTACAGTGCTTCCATGGTTTTCAATGGTGAGTTGAGCGTTCAAGCTGCATGATGAATCATATTATATACAAATCTAATCTCCTACTACTCATTTGCAAATATGCTCATGTTGATTAGGGTCACTCTTGTGCACTATTTTCAAGTCTTGCAAGCTGGTTACGAACTGTTACCAAAAGATTGGCGTGATACAACCGCAAACGCGTTTATCAGAAATTTGATTGGTCAAACGTACACGAAAGGACCTTGGACGCGTGCGTGTGAATCCGTAGGGTCAGCCGACTACGGATCGATAGGCTTACGAAGTAAACGAGTACGGATAGAACACCGAAGACTGGCAAAATTCAAAACTGATTGAACATCCGGTACAAGGCAATCGTGCATGGTGTAAAAATCAATACACGCCCTGCAGTGCCACTTTCAAGAAGGCTTACCGAATTTAAGTTGTTAATAATTTTTTTCAAGACGAATCGACCGTACATCAGTTCCTTAGATATCTAGTGATGAGCAAATTTGGGACTGATCTAAATGTAAAAAGTTGTTCACCCAGGAGGGGTTTGAACCCACGCATGGACACTGTACACTATTTCGTACAGTGTGTGCTCTACCAGCTGAGTTACGAGGCCACCCCAAACAGCTTAGGACATTTAGTTGATTTATAGGAAAATCCTTCGATAGATGATCAAATCAAATGTTGGCTCACTTAGGAGGAACCAAAAAGCCAACGTAATTTGGCGGATAAACAGTAAGACCCATATACGAAAAGTCCGAAACCCTTTGGCGTGGCATCGTAGCTCAGCTGGTAGAGTACATTCGGTACCAAAGCATGCGTGACGTCCACGCATGTTCAAATCCTACCGGAGTAAATGACCTTGACATTCGGATAAATTCAGCATTTGTCAGAATGTGCCAATACGCCAATCACTAGACAGGGAATCGAACAGTAACTTCGTACTTTTTATGCACCTCGAAAATAGTTGCTTGTTGTTCCAATTAATCAGATAAGCTGACAAGAATTAGGTGAACAAGGTGTAAACGCAATGGTGCCTCAGTTTAAACCTTAGACTTTGTGATGGATCCTCATCACATGCGAATTGTTTCATTTATTCAAAGTTTGATTCATTAGATTGATCGACTATAGATTTTGTTACCATCCAGTCTGTTACTCAATGGCAAGCCGAACTGCTTTAGGCCGACTTATCATCTGAACCGTACAAATTCTGCTAATTTTGTGTTATTTTTCAATGCATTCTGACGCCAAAACTTGACTGCGTCGCTTCCTTTGATCGGAGGATTAACGTGTAAAAGATGTGTGCATGTGTGTTTGTGTGTGTGTGTGAGGATTGTGAAATGATGTCATCTGTTGGATCATAGGTGATTAAGGCACTTAATCGGACACTGTCGTACAATAGCAATTCGATTCTCATCTTGGCGTAAGGAGAGGGTCAATTGCTTGGCCTTATATCATCCTGAACTAGAGATAACTTCTCTGTCCATGGTGCTTAGCACTACAGAGCACGAAGTTGTTTTTTTAATGGTAGTCAGAGACGTATGTGAGTGAATTGTGCATTTTACTGCATCGCTTTGAGCGCTGCAACACCTACGGTCGGTCCTGTATTTGGAAAGCAGGCACAGAGAGAGAGAGAGAGAGAGAGAGAGAGAGAGAGAGAGAGAGAGAGAGAGAGAGAGAGAGAGAGAGAGAGAGAGAGAGAGAGAGAGAGAGAGAGAGAGAGAGAGAGAGAGAGAGAGAGAGAGAGAGAGATAGGGGGGAGAAGCGAGACCGATTTTTGCTGATATGCACAACTCATAATCTACCAATTCCTTGTGGTGGTTTTGTGATTCCTCTCCTATAAAACCGAGTGAAGCGGCTGTGAAGTAGCCAATAATTGGCAGGAGCCACAACTATGCACGCCATGTATCACATTTATATTTTGTAATTAAATACCATACCGAAGAACAATCTAGCCACCTTTGAAGGGGTCATATGGAAGATCCCATCCTTTCTGGTCACTGTCTTTTGTATATTTTTGGCTGGTTGTAAAATGTGTAGTAGTCCTGTTTGGTGTAGAAAAATCTGTGAAGCCCTTTTCTCCTAAAATTCTATACTTGTGCATGAGAGCAAAGGACGGAGAATAACTGAATCCATGACATCCACAAGGGCCCACTGGGTGGTCGAGGCAAATTGTCAATCATGACATGGGGGCTTGGAGAGGACAATCAACCACATGATGACCCAATTAGTCAGATGTGATAACGAACCAGTGCAAAGAAATAAGGACAATATGACGCTAAATTTGACCGGTGCGGCTCAAGTTCAAATACATTATGTCCCACAACATTTAATCACTTCCAGTCATTCATTCCGCACTGTGAATTGATACACGGCAGCTTGAATCACTAAATTTTACCTGTGGTCTATCCGCGTAGATGCACAGCACCATCTTTAGGTAGACGAGAAAGACTGTGTGAATGCATGCTGGTTACGGGTCATACTGTAGCGAAGACTGATGTGATGCTAGATAGAGATGGTTATGGAGTCTATCGTATCGATCAAACGATAGCCACAAGCGGAAGAACACGTGACCGTTACAACAGTAATTTGCGGCAAACAAAACAGATTCCACCGAGGCACAAGCAGATCTCAGTAGAACCCTTGAAGGCAGAAAAAGGCCAGGTCTGGAAGAATTAGAGCAGTACACACTGAATAATCCCATTGTACTATAGAGAAAAGGGCACGATGGCTGACAAACTCGTTTTCGGTTACTTCATCCTCTGGCTATGATAGAAATGCATATTTTCGGAATAACGTTTGCAGTATCAAATTAAGACTGGTTAATGAATGCTGTAAGTGTGGTATGGTTCGGAATAGGATGGGAAGTTGATTATTCGTGGCTGGGAAACCCGACCTAGAAAGTGCATGCTGGATAGATTGGCTGCTTCCTGAGACGAATGAAAGGTCCCGGTAGAGGTTTTCTTGATTTAGTCTCCCATTTTCCAATCGCGCACAGGTTAGTTGAAGTGACTTCACAAATTATTTATGGGAACAAAGCGATGGATTTAACAGACAAATTTCTAATTTCTCTGCTATTCCAAAATGAATTTGGCGAACGGCCTTCGGCGAATTCAGGGATGTTATGTAAGTTATCTTGAAGGTTACGTTGTTTACCTGGAGCCCTGCGTCGGCAAGGTGGGCTACGAATACACTAGCCACGTTTCTTCTAGTTCCTGTCCTCAGCGAATCCAACTAGTATTCCTTGATTCTTTGAGATAGCTACCTTGTTGCTTTGTCAACATGGTTTGCCGAATATGTGCAATCAAATGAATAAGTTAATATGGAGGAAGAAAGGACAGACATTTTATCTTTCGGATTCATAGAAATCATTGACCGGCTAGCGAAGTGGGGCGTAGAGTGGCGGCGGGAAATGTACGGGTGACTACATCTCTTCGGCGCTGGACTGGTAGTTCACTTTAAACGTCTTCTTTGAAGGGAGTCGGTATATGCAATTCTTCCTTCTTGACGGTTATTATCCGTAGTTGCTTAGGTACTTCCAAAATATTCTCTTGAATGGGACTTTCTGGGTCTCCGTTGTTTAGTAGCGTGTGTCTTATCCAATCTAGTTTCTCACCGGCTGTTTTCCTGGAAGAGGTCTTTCGTATGCGAGACTCTAGGGACCGGACTGGAATTTTTCTGCTTTTCAGAGGCATGGGAATGGAAAAATGTGGGCATCGGCCCGTTCATGTTGGCTTGCTACGTGTGCTGCGGACAAGCTTCCCATCTTCCTTTTTCGCCGGGTTTATATCCAAAAAATGAAAACTGTCTACTGATTCCACTTCGGATGTGAAACTTAGAGCATTATGAGCCTGATTAAACTTATCTACTAGTTCATCTGGGTGAAGATTTTTTATTACATACTTTCGCATGAGTGCAGTGGATGGGGTACATACGCCGTAGCAACAAAGGCCCACTGCACTATCACGGATACCCTGAGTCTTGGTGTGACTGAGAACCACATTAAGTCCCAAAGAGCCGGACGGATTACTGTCTGCCACCAAAGTAACCGGTGACCGTGGGGATTCGAACCTCTGATCTCCGGGGTGCTAGGCAGACCCTCTAAATCACTCGACCACCACCGGTCATGTTTGTCAGTCAAAATAAAAGTGACTTCCACGTACAGGCAGTAGCTGGATAGTCTTTCTATGGTGTCTTTGAGGGCCCCATTTTCGAGTTTGCGAAAGAAAACGTCGGCAATTCGGGGTCCCAGAGGCGAGGCCATCGCAGTTCCATCAGTTTGTCAATAAAGCTTGTTGTTGGAGCTACTTGTGCTCGTGTGGGGATTTTCTAATCAGTAATTGAATGATTCTGGTTTGTCCAGTCACAAGTCTTTTGCCTAGTAGTCCTTTTAATGAATGATTGAATAAAATGTCCATTCCTAAGAGTAAATAAATCGGAACCCATTGTTGTTCGAAATGTATCGGAAAGACGATGCGCCGTGTGACTCGTCGTAACTAAGTGCATAACAGTCAGTAATACTGTTTTGTCAGAAGTACTTGGAACCAGTTAACGTTTCCGTTACCATAGACAGTCTTTCCGAAGGCAGATCTACATTACTATTTACTGGTGGCTAAGAACACCGGCAGCGTGTGGCACCAAGCAGGCGATCATGTTGCAACATAAAGTTGACCGAGCCGCAGCCTTTTCTATTAGCTAAAAGTCGGATAAAGCACGACTGCTTAGGATTACGAAATCGATTGCCGTCGACCGTTGGAAGCCACTATTATGTCAACGGAAATAAGCACGTATAACAATACCAATGAACTAGTGATCATCCCAACCACGTTGCTATTGGATCTGCAGGAACGACTGGAGATGGATGAAAATGATCCCGGCCATATACCATTCACTGCCGTAGAATTGACCTCTCTTTCCAGTCTATTTAACTATCATTTTTTGAAGCTCTCGACTCACGGGACCACTGTGGTCAAAACTTGATGTTCATATTTTAGCTAATTGTAAACCTTGATACTAGTCTGTGTCGTATTCAACTATCTTTGACAAAACGTCGACTAGGTTTGATCAAAGTGGCAGCGAGGCACCACCGCAATTTATCGGGGAAATTCCAGTCCATTTTGCAAGCAGATATTCGGTTCCTAGCCTCGTTTATCGATCCATAAGTTTGTCGCACTTGGGTACTGATAGATCAGCATGTTGGTTCGGTGGTCGGTATCACAATAAATCCATCAATGTGAGACTGCATAGTAATGGTGTATGATAGCTTGAGTACCTCCATGATCCACAGAGTTATGCAGGATGGCTCCCTTAAGCCTGAGATGCAATCATGCTTGACAGGTGGATGGATAGAAGCCAGAGGAATTCCAGTCCCTGAATCAATTGATGGGGGACATCTGGTTCTATTTAAGATGCTCTTTAGGAGAACACTGAAGCAAATAACACGAAGAGGTGCGGCTGACCGGTCAAAATCCCCACTAGTTTGACGTAGGAGCGGAGTACCTGGGGTCTCTCTTGGCAGTGGGAGAAGCCATCGCACTCCACTGGGCAGCTGTTGTCCACCTAAGCTAAACAGCTCCCGTCCCAAAGGATGCTGCCCCGTCTACTTTCCGCTTATTCGGCTGGGTGCATAGGGCTAAGGACTGAATCCGAATGATGGACCGATAGTTACAGCATTAGCGAAAAAGGAATAGAGGAGCAACTGCGACCAGATCTCACGTTACAGAGAGGAGGAATCTCCTACACCAGCAATTCAGTAGTTCTGCTCAGGGGTTCCAGAAAAAAACTCTGTTGGATTTTGAGCAGCCGTGAAATATGATTTGCCCCAGAAACCCCAAGCATCCTTCCCGTGGAAATCCCTATAGATTTACTCTTGCACAATGTATTATTGACACGAGAATCCTGGCTGATGAAGAATCCAGTTGAATTTTCCACATCCAAAGGTTTGACTGGCCGTGCCGCAATAATTTGGCTGGTTAAATGTCTGCCCAGTAGGCTGACGGTTGCCTGTTCGATTCTGGCTCGCAGCGCTGAAATTTTGGATGTGAAACAAGCAAATAGATTTTCCATTACTTAAATTATTTTCTTTTAGTTGAAGATCTATCTAAGTACTTGCGAGTTATTGAAGCTCAGGAGTCACGTCCGATGGTAATGATGGTTCGAATCAAACACACTTCTCGAGTCCAGATATGCACTCCACTTGACTGCCTTCAACGTTCGCGCAGATAGGGCAACAGACTGTCTCGGTAGAACTCTTGAAACTTTCAAGATAGACGTAAGCTCTGCCTCCGAAACGTACATACACTTCTCAATATTGGTCCCTCGCTTCACTCTTCGCGTATCAGGTTATCCGTTGGTTAATGCTCATATCCAGGCTGACGTCAAAATCAATTTGAGCTTCAGAGCTCAGCATGCACTGACAGACTGGATTCCAGTCAGCAATCGTTTGTGTGCGGTTTGGTTGAACAGTTTTGTACGTGTCAACAGTAACAGACTGAAGCGTCAGTACCTATCCGTCTTGAGCCAGTGGTGAATTCTATGGAAATTTGTCACACCTGCTTCAAAGCGTGGACTCAACGGAAGTTGTCGTCGTTGCCAGTTAGTTTAACGCCCGAACTGGTTGCTTGGGGGATACCTGGAGGTTCATATGGAGCTCATTTGCTATCCCATCCAATCGAACTGGCAACGGCCGTCGTCTCATTCAGCTGTGTTCTATCGCAGACTGTTTCTGGCAGGTACAAAATTTTGCCATAAAGAGTGACACAAACTCACCTGGCAGGGCACCGGAAACGTTTTTGATGAGTTTTGGTATAAAGAAGGGGGAGGGGAGCAGAAGTGACTAGAATACAAATACTAAGATCATAAAGACCATGGAGTTTTGTGTAGATGGTATTAGAACACATGGAGAATTGGTACTGTGGGGGAAAATTCTTCTGATCGGTATGAAAATTCTTGAGCATAAATCAGATACCGATTTAATATTTTTACCTGCCACAACCGGACTTCCTGACTGCTATGCACACGAATACTGGCAAAACATGGTACAAGGGAAAGCCTTTTATTCCTTTCGTAGGTAAGCAAGCAGATTAACAAGTGCAACATCTGTCGCAAGCGCAAGCAGTACAAGCAATTGCATGCGGGGCCACTCAGCAGACAACGAATCAACAAGCGAGTATGACTCCGTGAAGAAGTTTCATTGGTTGGTACAAAGCGTTCGGGGTTAGTGCCCATTCAATGTGATGTGCGTGCAGGCGTGCGTTATAGTAGGCAGTATAGACTGAGAGACCAATAAGCGTGTCGACCGCGAAGGAACGCAGTCAGAGGCTCGACCAGTGGTAAGACCACGCAACAATGGCCACGCCATGTCGGGGTGCCCAGCGTGTGAATTCCGGATTCCGTTCAGGCCGATATACCCACTGATCTGTCGGTCGATACTAACTACTGTACCACGCACCTCGCTCTGAATTCGCCCATACTACGAGCTGTTTGCCCCAAGCAACCAAGCTTCGGCATAGTCACGTACACCTGTTGATTCGTTGCCCGCTGAAAGGCCCTGCTTGGCCGCATGCGATCGATGGTACTGCTTACGCTTGTGACAGACGACACCTGTTCACTCGTTCACTTGCTTGTTTACTTCAGTACGAATAAACGAGTTTTCTACGCTTCACGTGCTGCCAGTAATAACGTACACAACAGTGTATACCCACAGAGTCCCGAGGGGGACTCGAACCCAAGGTGCAAGACTGTCACATGCACTGAGCGTGATACTACTCCGGCTGGTTCTAAACGGCCAGTTCTGCGTCACCACAAAATGACACAGCGCTCATCCATCACTGGCTTTGTGCGGTAGCAAACCACTGACCGCACAGCAATCGACTATTGTGATGGATGTCGTTCTGTGACCGCTCACTAGTTCTAGTGATAAAATTATCCTGATTTCGGACCATCTTGATTCGTCAGTAGCAAAAACGACAGTTTATATGAGATGCATGCTGGTCATTGCTAAATTTTGGCCCGTAAACCTATTGTCCCACCTGGTGTTCAGAATAAGCTCTCCTGATTGGTCAGTCTGGTTACAAACTCAATCGATTTATTCGGTTCAGACAGCAGATAGAGCATGACTGATCCTTCGGCGTGCTTCACTGGCTCCAATCCTGTCCTTGTTTAAGGACAAGCAAAGACGTGCTAGTTGTTCGCCAGACCTCGCGCCGTCGGCTGAACGATCTAGGCCGTATACTGGCAGAGTACTAGCCCATAACCTCTCTGTAGGGGCCATTTAGTGAAACGAAGGCATTACCGACAGACCATGGCTACCTAAGCAGTTACAACAGATTTATATTGTTCGCCAATGCATTCATCATACAGGAGCAGCGCTCAACCGACCACTATGTTATTATTATTACTACTATTATTATTATTGGAAGCTGGACAGTTATCATGAATTTAGTTGTATCTTATATCATCGTCTTCTGCGCTGAAGTTCGTCGTCCGATGCCCATTGTGTAGAAGGTCGCTCACCCAGACAATCCTTACCAGGGTGATCATTTTTGCGTGCTACTATGACTCCGACGACTATGCCGATTGAAGTGCAAAACGCTCCTTCAGGGTCACCCTTATCGAAGAGACTGAAGGCGAGTAGCCAGACAAAATCAACCCAGCATTGGCGGGTTTTCGCCTGGCAGCGAACTCTACATAAAAGCCCATAGACAGCAACGTGACGTGCGCGAATATGCCCCACCACTGAATAAGGCTGTCGTCTGTTACCTCTTACTTAACTGTCCTGTAAGGGGTAAGATACACTGGGACTCGTTGGGCATCATTGACTGGCAGACCGCCGTTTGGTCACCGGATCCCAACACACAAACTTCCTGTTGCCTGACAGGTAGCACTTGGTTGTGCACGGGTTGGAATTGCTACTTCCAACAAAAAGCGGAGTGACGCCACTTCGTACCCGATTCCCAAGATTCTTCATGTGAAGCTCTTCTATGCATACCGCTCATGGGCAGGTGCTATTCGGGACATCCATGAAGCCAGCTAATCTTCTTGCAGTGGCTGGCCACGTAAAAGCAATGTGCCAAGGCAATATCCTCATTCTGATCTCGATTTTCACTGGTTGTTAACCATTATTTGATTTGATTCATTATGCAGTATCAACGCTCCACTCACTATGGAAAACCATGGAGTCACTGTACAACTGCTTCATTCTTGTAAGGAGTCACTAGAAGTGCACATCCACCGAGCTCCCACTGGGGCTTGAACCCGAGGTGAACGACTGAGTCGAACACCTAATCACCAGGATATCCGGGTCGGCTCTCAACGATTTGTTGAATATACGCACTAAATGATAAAGCACCCTTTCCGCACCGGCTTTGAGTGGTAACAACCTGTGTTCCGCGAAGCAGTCAAGACCTCTGATAGGTGACTTCGCTGTAATGGCGTAAGCGCAACGAAGGCATTCCGCATTAAACACCCTGCAGAGCTTGGCCACTAAATTACTCAAGCCTACTTCTGTTGACCTTGTTCCGTACTGGTTATTGCATACGTCTGAACTCACCACAGTTGCTGTGCCGTTTTCCGTTCTGCTGCTGCTCTTGCGAACGTTCGTTTACGGACACAACAATCTGAATTCAAAACAATATTTCTTTGAAAATAAAAGTGAATGTTCACTTATTACTTCATAACTGGCCGCAAACTCGTCCATACTCATCCGTTAGATCAAATCCATCTTATATTTATGCCGATCGGAAAAGGCTTAAAAGGATATCTGATTTCTCATGCGGTCGGTCCGTCACGTCTGCAATCAAGCTTTATCGCATCCTGCAGTGACAAGCACATTTGACGGACGAAAGGTCACTAACACAGAGAATCGTGAACCACAGCAAGGTGTATTCAATTGAATCCGCCCTTGATTTCACCCGACCGGTAATAAAAGCTGCCCGTGAGAAAACAAACGGGGAATTTCTCACGCCTCCGAGAAATGGTACAAGGGTATTGTTGTGTGGTACTACCATTGGCCGAATCCCTCACTGCAATCTGTCGGGGTCGATAAGTTTATTTAACTCTTAGTCAATGCTGACTACTACAACGCAGGTACGCACATCACCCTGAACTCACTAATATAAAAAACCGTTTGTACCAACCAACCAGACTTTAACACCGAGTCACACTTGTTAATCTGTCGCCTGCTAAGCTGCCCTACTCGGTCGCACGCGATTGAATATACTGCCTAGGCCTGCGATATATGGTTTACCTGCTGCTTGCTTACTTACAGATAAACGGAGTTCCTACGTGCCATGTGGTTTCAGTAAAAGCGCACATAACAGGTGTAGTTATAACCGTAAGAACGAAATGAGTTTCAAAGGGCTAGACAATTTACATGAGATGCGGATTACTGAGCTGAGTGTTTAGGTAGCAAATATTCCATCATCAATCGTATTGACGACAGTAGTTCTCAGGCTCCTCCTCCTCGGATGGTTATAATTATTTTGAACCAAAAGTTTAATGACAGTCGCAGAATAAATATGATTTAGATGAGGCGAATGTTGAATTATAAGCGCATAAAGAAACAATAAATAAATGTCATTACATGAAATACATAGCCTGACTTGACAGAAAAAATATGATTTTCGGTGCTCCCGGTTTCCTTTCAAATGTCAGTGCTTCCAACCAACTGATTGCGGATTCCTCTGAACGTCATTCAGTACTGCAAAAGGCCCCAGTCCTCCCACACCTCTCCGGGCACGTCTTCGTGACGAACCGAGTCGTCTATTGGCAATAAGCCAGCTCACTGCCTCACAATCTGGGTTCCGACCACTTTGACCCTGGAGAGGACACACCAGCGAATAAACAGTTTACCGGTCTAAGAATTTGGACTAGATGGACTTACGAGTAGAGCACCCGGGACTTCTCTCGACGGCGTGAGAAGTCATTGGGCAGCTATCGCCAACCTAAGCTGGGCATCTCCTGTCAAAGGGATACTGCCCCGTTCACGTTCCGCTTGCTCCATTGGGGGCATCGGCCTAAGGACTGAATCCGAAAAACGAATCGATAACAAAGTACCGAAAACCTTCAGCACCTTTCTCGTAAAGGACCTCACCAATTTTCACTCCTCTAATGTAAGATCGATGCAAAACGCCACGGGAATTTGCGGCTCTGAAGAAAGCAATAGTTCAGGAGTTGGGCGTAAATCGAACGCACTCACGGAGCCTAAGTGTTCACTTTACTTGGCTGCTTTCAACGTCCACACACCACGCCAGGCTGCCCTTTCTAAAACTCTTGAAACTTACAAAATAGATGTATGCTGTCTCCAAAACACGCATACAAGACCCCAATTCTGTGATCACCATTTACGCCCAAGATGCAACGGCAGTTTCTCGCTTTACTCTTCGCGTATCGCGTGATTCAGTGTCCAGTGCTCGTGGCCAAACTGGCTTTGAGCATGAATTCTTAGACTGCATTCTAGTCAGCAGCCGTTTGCGTGCAGTTCGACTGGACAGTTCTATGCGTGTCAACAGTAACCAACTGATGCATCTATGCCTGTTCGTTGCGCCCGCTGACTGCAGTTCATCTGAGACCAAAAACAAATTCCACCACGATTTATCTCAACTGCTTCGAGGCGTGCGTACAACTGAAGTAGTGGTCATTGGTGGGGATTTCAACGCCCAAGTTGACCGTTTGGGAGATTCCAAATTGCGTATTGAAGGCCCGTTTGTTATCACAGCCGATCTTACTGATAACGGTGATCGTCTCATCCACCTACGCTCCGACCACCGACCGTTTCTGGAGAGTACGAACTTCTACCATAGGAAACGGCATAAACTCACACGGCGTCCCCCTTCGTCTTCACAACGTTGGACTCAGATTGACCATACCTTTTTTGATCAACTGGAAATTGTCATTCCTTTTGGTCCACGCCTGTAGACTCAGATCACGCCTTGGTACTTGCTCGTTTGTTTGTCTCGTCCGTGGTCGTACCAACACAAATGCCACTCGTCCCACGCAGTTGCTTCTGGACAATAACCGACGATCTGCTTTTGATCCGAAGCTGCTTACACAGATATAGATGCAGCAGGATGTCCAGGGCCCAAATGAACGCTGGCAACACCTCAAGAAAGCCTCGTATGCGTCTTCGAATGCCACCCAGAACTCTGGTTCAAGTCGGTCTCACAAACAATGGATATCTTCGACATCAGTTGCTCTGTTAGATGTACGCAGACCCGTCCCTCCGGATGTTACATTCAGTGATGTGCGGTAATCCGTGAAACGCCAACTAACTAGGAGCCTGAGAAATGACCATGGATAGTGGTAGATTGCGAAATGCAGAAAAATGGAAAAGGCTGCGTCTATTGGCAATACTCGCAACCTTTTCCGTTTAGTTAGATGCACCCGTCCACGAAAACCTGGGCTGAGTTAATCAAGGAGTCCGACAGCTCACTGATTCACTACCAGGGATATTGTCTGGAACGTTGGATAAAGCACTTTCCGGGACAGTTCAGTCTGCTCACTTCAACAGAGGACCTTCTGAATATACCTGCCAGAGGCACGATGCAGGTGGATATCAGTCCTCCGTCAGATATGGAGTTTATGCGGGAGATGGGTTACCTGAAAAGGTACGAAGCTGATAGACCGGATTGGTTGTCTCCCTCTCTCTAGATCGGAGGCAAAGTCTTAGTTCTGAAGTTAACAAAACTTCTCCGGACAATCTCGGATAGCGAACAGATTCCCAGGGAATGGTGTGAATCGGCGATTGTGCCGATTTACAAGGAACGTGGTAGATTCTCTTGTGAAAACCTGAATTAGCTTGGTGAGTAGCGCATCCAAACTGTTCCTCGGTCTGATTCTCCACCGACTATCCAACACCCGCGAAATGTGTACGCGTGAGGACCAAGTCAGTTTCAGACCCGATTGGGGTTATATCGACCACTTTACTCTCCAACAACTCTTCCGCAGACCCCCAATATCCCTCTTCCCTGATCTGACAACGGCGTTCGATTCAGTCGACGACAAAGTTCCCTAGCTCTGCCTCTCACTGAAGTTTGCTTCTCTTTTCCAATGCTTGTATGTGGACAGCCGAAGTCGAATTCGTGCTTACGGCGATCTTTCACCCGAGATCACCACGGAAAGTGGTGTTCGTCAGAGTTGCCCCCTTTCTCCGTCCCTCCTCAATTTTAGGATCGAATTGATTTTTGTGGTAGCCCTATCCTCGTGTGGGAATAGCAGCATCGATTGTGAAGCGCAGTGGCCGATAGTGATTTTGTGAAACAGCCTTCTCGATAAATCGAATACTCCCGATTTGTGTGTGATGGAAGAGTATTTAACACCGCAGACAGTTGGGGTAGCAGTGTAGTAACCGGGTTGTTGAAAGCCGTATTAGTGTTCGATTAATGTAAGTATGGGTTCCCGATGATACAGTTACTGGGCTCTGAGCTCATGAAGATTTCCTGTTTTTGTTGTTTCAGCATTTAGACCCACATATTCATTAAAACACAATTATTTTGATGTTTCTAACGACCAACAAAGAACAGCTGATTTGAATTTCAGTTTCTTTGATAGAACCATAACTATTGAACAACAGCAACAACATAACAGGCAAATATTCGTTTGTCCATGGGAAAGTGAACCCATCTGACATGAGTGGCGCAAAACTCGTGATTCCTTGTTCACTTTACACTTCGAAGTTTAGACAACAGTCACATCACAAAAAGGAGTAAAATAAAGGTGTGCGACGTATTGGAGAGAAAAGTTGGAAGAAACAACCAAGATCACTGGCCAGAATGAGGTTGACAATAAAAACATACAAGCGCTCACATAAGTAGGGCGTGGATTGTATCACGCAGTGTAAAATGGCCGCCAAAAGAAGAACAGACTGCATCCCACGAAAGATAAACACCACAAGTTTTGTGGTAGAGAAATATGCAAACTCCCGAGAACGTTGACCGTAGACCACACTGCGACCGTACACACATCAGAAAAACAACATAACATTGGAAAGAGTGAGCGAAGCGTTGGGCATTAGAAAACGGTTCTTTGTAAGTGAAACAAAATCCACATGGCGTCTCACGGGGCCATAACAACCGGAGAATGCAGAATTCGTAGTACAGTCCACAGACTCTAATTTCAGAGGCAGCGCCAGATCAAGATGTTCCAAAATAACGCTGTCCAAAGTGAGTCGGGACCACGGGGTGCACTTCTGAGGTCACAATACGCAAGGCTGGATTTCGGGTGAGAACGTTCCGCAATCCTAAACAATTTTGAATAAGATTATTGAGTAAAAAATAACTTATCAAAGTGTTATTAGAGAATATTAAATCAAAAAAGTACCGATTTGTCTTGTTGACTGAAATAAACAGGGTTGAATGGGTGATCAGTCCAATCACCCATTCGGAAATCGAATCAAAAAACAACACTTAATGAGTCGTAAACGTTTAGATTCTGAAAATCGTAATTCAAAAAATAGGCTGAACAGCTGTTTTAAGAACTTTGTAAAATGTACATAATTTTTTTGTGTATTTATGCCAACAAGACAAAGGATCACAATGTTTTTACATGCGGCTGCTAGTCATAGCCCATTCGATAGATACACTGATTTTGTCCGGTTGCCCAGCCGCAAAGAGCAACAAATCCTCATCTTCTGAATCGCATCCCGGAAGTCTATCGATGGACTGAGCTTGTTTACAGCTTCATGTCGGGTTATAATTTCAACCACCTGGAAGTTCCTTCCACTCTCTATCCACCTTCTATATCCATTCCTTCCATTGCTGCGTGCAACATAGTGAGAAAGGCAGTGGTCGGTGGGGCTCCACCTGCTGTTTAACGTGATGATGATGCTGACGAAATTCTTCAAACTGTGCAGTCAGTTGAAAAAGCTTTCCATGTGGTAGGTGACGGATTGATATGCACAAAAAAATGACTGCCTAGGTTAGTGCGCGACTATATTTAAGTAACGGAGTTTGGTACGTGAAATGTGTTTACGGCATAGGACAATTTTGGTACTATAATGTTTAGTTAAGTTCGAGCAACCATTAACCACACACAGGTGCGGTGGCTTTCGTGGCTATCCCTCAGAGGGAGCCCCAATCGGAAATATACAAAAACCAAGTGTGAGAAGAGCAGGAGGTCAGTTCAGACAACCATAAACCATGCACTGGGTGCGGTGGCTTCGGTTGCTAGTAGGAAAGGAGTAAGAGAACTACATTAATGAAATTAAGTCGATGAAGAAAGTTTGTGAATGTAAGAGCACAACTGATCGCGGCACCTAGCCATATCCCCTTACGTACCTAACCACTGAGTGGGAGGGTCTCTTAAACCCCACTTAGTAAGTCTGACACGCCCCACATTGCCAAGTCAACCGGTCAGGCTTTTCAAACCCTTCTTCCCTGTCATGGACTGATCACCCTTACTCATCTTTCAACTCTTGCTCGCCTCAGCAAACATAGCACATAGCGTAACACATGTCCCAGCCATCTTAGCCTGGCGAGCTTAGGTGTTTCATCTAACGATCTGATCCTTGAAACTAAGACTTTCCACCGAACCTCAGCATTGCTCACACGGTGCTCCCACCAGATTCGAGCAATACTAAGAAGACATCAGTGTCCAAATACCGACAATCTTAATATATCCTCCACCCGTAGTGGACATGTCTCCGAATCATACAAAAGCGCTAGCCTGACTGCTGCATCGTACACTCGGCCTTTAATAGATAAACGGATGTCATGTCAACACCACAGATGATTCAGGTTGCCAGATGCCCAACGAACCTTCTGTATACGCAAACACACCTCATCCGATATTCAACATCCGGGTGAAATGCAGCTCACCAGACAATAGAACTTGTCTATCTGTCCTATAATTTCCCTCAGACACTGAAAGGTTTGGTGTTGGGCCAACCCAATCCTGAAACAGCATCTCGCACTTTTAAGGTGCAAAACGCATACCCAACATTGCCACACAGTCCATCAAGCTGTCTAGAAAACCTTGCAACTTACCTGGATCTTCACTCAGAAGAACTATACCGTCCGCATATTCAAGGTCTAACACTTTTTCATCCGAAGAAGTTGAGTGCCACTATCTCCACATGACAAAAGTGTGGTCTTTAAAATCATTTCAATCACAAAGTTGAAGAGAAAAGGAGAGGGGCAACCCTGACGTACACTAACTCGCGTGGTGAAGTCGGGTGGAAGATCCCCGTAAGCCCGAATTCGGCTTCGGCTATTAATGTAAAGGGATTTTACGACGGAAATGAGTTTCTCTGGTACACCCTTCAGCAAGAGGCAGCGCCACAGAACTGTGCAGGTACATCGAGTCGAAGGCCGCCTTAAGATCAAGAAAAACGGAGATAGTGGGCCTACGGAGGGTGTCTATGATTTAAAATTTCTCGAAGAATGAAGATGTGATCAATACAACCACGACCAGGGCTAAACCCAGCTTGATTCTCGTGCGAGCACTGTTCGCGAGCGTTAGATAAGCGGTGGAGAATAATACCAGCGAGCAGTATGGATGCGATGCTAACCAGACTTATTCCCGTGGTTTTCACAGGAGGACCTGTCGCATTTCATACACCATTTCTTTGGAATTTGTTCCTTCTCCCATATCAAACCGAGGAGTTTCGTCAACTCCAGTAAAAGTGCTGAGCCACCGTCTTTGAAAATAGACGGAGGCAATTCATCCGGTCCGGCAGCCTTATGTCGTTTAAGATAGTTTATCTCGCGAAGAAGCTCCGTTTCTGACGGACGACAAGAGCTGTACCCATTGCGCTAGTGATCAAACCTGAAGAGGATAAAGGCCAATTAAGCTGCTTCTCGAAATGATCCGCCCAGCGAACTAGACGACGCTCCTGAATTTGAATCTGTGGGCCGTTCGCTTTTTTGATCAATTCGCTAAGGCCTGGTTTACGTGGACCGATTTGTCTAATCAGACAGAAAAGGCTGCGGCTGTTTCCAATCGTTGTAGCCTTTTCCATCTCCCTACAATTCACAATCCACCACTGCTCATGGTTTATTCTCAGGCTCCGAATCAGTTGGCGTTTAAGGCATCTCCTTGCCTTGTCGTATCTGGAATCCGGAGGAATCGTTCTGCGCACATCTAACAGTGCAACTGAGGATGCGGATATCCATCGTTTCTGTGTGCGTCTAGTTGTTGGACCTCGGGTAATATCAGCAGCCAGTACAAATGACAGTATCAAGTCGATAAAGAAGGCTCATGAATACAAGAGAGCCACTGGTTGCGATAATTAGCCATAACCTCCAAAGTACCCAACCACTGGGTGAGTGGATCTTTCGAACCCTACCCCGGAAGCCTAACGCGGCCCTACATGGCCCATTCCATTGGTTGAGCCATTTATGCCTTCCTTCCATATCATGGACAGGTCATCCTTGCCCATCTTCCAACCACTTCTCGCCTCAGTGAACACTACGAGTCAGGGTATTTTATCCGGGGACATGCGCAACACATGTCCCAACCACCAAGGCTTGATGAGTTACGGTGTTTTATCTAATGACTTAGTCGGTGCGCTTAATACCCTGCAAATAACCTCAACACTGTTGATACGGTTGTTCCCCTCAGATTTGAGGATTGGCATGAAGACATAAGGGTTCAAATGCAGATAATCTTCGTGTATCTCTCATCCGAAGTGGACATTGTTTCTGAACAATAAAGGTGAACTGAACTAACTGTTGAGGCGTGCACGTGACTTTTGATCGATAAGCGGATGTCACTTCGATGCCACAAACGACTTGTGCTGACAAAAGTCAAGCGGATCTTCTGCTTATCTGTAGACGTTCATCCGATACCCGACCTCCAGGTGAAATGAAGCTGCCTAAATAGCAGAACTTGTCTACTTCGCTTATTGTCTCCCCAGATATTATAGGGTTTCGCGTTGGACCAACTCAGTCCTGCAACAGCATCTCATGATTTGAAGATGCTAAACACACTCTAAACATTGATACGCAACGGCCCAAGCTGTTCCACGAAAGTAACCGGCGATGGCACGGAGTCGACTCTCCGAACTTCGAGGTGGTAAGCAAACGCTCTAAATCACTCGGTCACCAACACATCCTCCAGCGCGTTAAAACGCAGTTTGATTCTTGCACCAGCACTATTCACGAGTGTTAGATAACCGGAGGAGAATAATACCAGCAAGTAGTTTAGATGTGTTGCCAGACAGACTTATTCCTCAACTACGAAATAAGAAGACGATGCCACAAAATCGGAAAACCCTCCATCTTCCTTCAACGTCGTCGGCTGTGGTTAGGCTATATCCTACGATGACCCAGGAGCGGAACTAACCAAACAAACATTCCGTCCCTAACCCTATACTTTGGTGATCAGCTCAAAACTTGGATCAGCACTCTTGAGAATGTCTCGGCTTAGAGTCGGTCTATGGTGCCAGCTACTGAAAGACAGTACGAAGGGCAGGGTGCACCAGAAAAACTGAAAGGGGATATTAGGAATAGATGAAGATGCGTTACAATAAGCAAAATCCAGGATACTCCCCGCTGCTTTTTGTTCAGTTGTTCTTTCAACTATTAACCTCACACTGCAGTGCTTCGGTTTTGGTTAGTACCCAACAGCATTGTTTACTCGAGAACAAAACGAACAGAAGGAGTAGCAGCAAACAAGTGAAGAATATGTTCAGGAGTTTGAATGCAACTGCACCGCTACCCACGGCACCTAGCCGTGCCACCGAATGTCTTTAACGATCCGGTGGGCGGGTCGCGTGGACCCCAAAACACAGGCCTAAGACGTCCCACTGGGTTAAGTCCGCTGGCTAACGTTTTCACATTGCTTACCGTGTCACGGGCTAAATACCTTGACCCATTATCTAACCGCTACCGGAGTCGGAGGGCAATATACCGGTTGGTATGCATAACACATGTCCCAACCACTCACTATTTAGATTAAGTACTTCCTCCAGTGATTGACTTTCGGATACGAACACATCAAGTCTAACCTCAGCATTTCTGATACAGTGTCTCCATCATAGTCGAGCTATATTGCGAATAAATCAATGCTCAAACACTGACATCCATCGTGTATCTTCTACTCATAACGGCCTTGTTTTTGAGCCGCATAGGATTAGATTGCTTTTATGGTCTGTGGTGAAGCTTGACTAGGTCTCGGTTTCGGTTTGAACATCCATTAGCTAACTACACCCTGCGTGCCTGCGGTAATTATTTCTCGAAAGTTGGGTGATTAACAGTACGAAGCCAGTAGAGTGATTTACAAAGAAAGGTATCAAGCACATAAGGAAACTGTGAAAGAGAACGAAATGAGGGACCGAAGTTGAATCTGGAGAGTACTGTGACTTTTATGCGTGTTTCGAGGACGCAACACATCTATTTTGAACGCTTGTCCCAACTAGGGTAGCTCATCGCCTTAATTTGTGACGTGTGAGAACGTTAGGAATATCTAAATGAGGAAAAGTCTAAGAACTCGAGATCACGTCTGGATTTCTCTTCTCCAAGCCGTTATAGCAGGGGCCATAATGTCCGGGTTACTGCAGGTTTTTCTGTCGTTTAAGAGGCTATGCTCATCGGTAAAGAGTTTGTGGCGATCATTCAAGAGCCTCTGACGATGTTTAAAACACCACGGCTAACATTGTGGTTCGCTGTTTGTTCGCCCACTGGCTTACGTGTTGTAATTGGCCTCATCTTTGTAAAATCGTAAGATGAATCTACCATGCTCCTGTACCACTACATATTGAGCTCGTCTCCCTTTGATATCAGTCCTGTTTCGCTCGATCGGGTGAATGCATGGTTTCTTCGTGGTGTACCCAAAGTAATCGAGAAGACGATCAATGTAAGATAAACTGATTGATACATTCGAGTGTATCAGCACCATCGTCTTCTTCATCCCACTCAAAGTGATTGCAGGACTCTCCTCTACCAGTGAACACAGTTCCATTTCTAATTCACTGGAAAATTTACGCTCAGCAAATTTTTCTCAAGGCTAGACTTTGTTTCCCGTTTGGTGATAGCTTTGCTGGTTTTATTTCAATCCGAAGATGATAAGAAAAAAGTTTCAAGTCGTCACCTCTCCTTGCACACTGGACAATTCTTCTTCGGTCTTCATCATTGGTTGTGTTCCAGCCTGGGATGCAAATATGTATTCACTTGTTAGCATAGGTTAATGATCTTAACTTCCTCCACTGAGAGTTCTGCGGACGTTGAACCTATCATCCAGATGATGACTTGAAAAGTGGTGGAGATCAAATATGTATCACGCACGCAGCCGTTCACGTGACTCGCCCAAGGCCACCAAGTCTCTTAAACGGGACCAAAAACTCGCAAATGATGTGGCCTTGTGCGGTATAGGTGTGTCAGAAAGGTTTGGTTACCGTACCGTAGGTTATGGTCACCAAATTATCGATCGGCCCAATTGGAATCGTCGGAAATTGCAATATGGCTATGGTGACAAGGTCGTGTGATTAAGTAAAGAGAGCGCACTGTCCGTGCAGCTGAAGGCTCATTTATATTGTCCATTCCTATAGACGTGTGGCGCGCTCATAATGCAAGAAGCTACTGACGAGAATGTGGCGGGAGAAGTGCAAATAATTGGCCTAAATAAACACAAGGAAGCAGAGGACCATCAGTGATGAGGATAGGAAACGAACAGTACAATGTTCAAAGAAGGGTGAAAGCCTATACCTCACAGCAAATCATCTAGGGATCAACACCAAGATCTGCCGCAAGAAAACATGAATTTCGTCGTAAAAGATTTTCAGATGAGCATATCGTACAGATCTGCTCCGCCGTGGAATAATGTCTTGAAGTAACCTTTTTTGTGATCAAAAGGAAGACAGAAACCATATATCCCAAACTTATGATCAGTTTATCGTCAATTGATCGCTCGCTTGATGGTCACGGATATTCAATGAAAAAGTGTACCATTCAACCGATCAAACGGAACGGGTACGGTGTCAAACAACAACGCGCTGAATACGCAACCTGGCCGGAAGAACACGGAAGTGCAGTGTTGCGTCCATATATAGACGAAACCAGTTATAACCTATGGTGCTCTCGATCGAGGGGACATTCGCCAAAAAGCAAACCTTGCATCAAAACTTTGCCTATTTACTGAGACACTAATATCAACGTTATCGTTTGCTTTTTTCCCATTGGAATCATGTGTTACCAATGACATCCACGAATGAAGGCGTACATATTTAATCAGATCCTTAAGAAATGCTCAGCAAAAGTCGGTGCCGAACAGCCGGGTGCATCAACTGTACTTTCACTTGAAAATAGCCCTACGCACCGGCGGTTGGAAACCGCTATTTTAGCTTCGAGACATACAAATCGCTTTATCCCACCTTACAGTATACATACACCAATTTGAGCATATTTGTACAATGCTTTTCAGCCAAAAAATGTTACAGAACAAAACAGAATTTCATTTCAGACAGAATGACATCCTTGTTTGTTAGGACACGTACTGGAGACGGAACAACAGAATTCCTGTACAAAGACAGTCTGCGGGGAAGCAGTTTATACCTCGACCGGGTCGGCGCGTGGGACTGACAGTAAAACCAAAATGCAATTGGTATGAAGTGTCAGAAGGGATTTTCAATGCAAACGCAACGGATGCTGTTATGTGGCTAGTGCATAGCTCCAAAACTAGATTATTTAAAGTTATACCAAAAACAGGACTAAAGGTGCGTAAGCCTCTGCGAAGAGTGATGAAATCCTTTTCAGTAATTCTGGGAAAATAACAGGAGAACAATAAAGAATGATAAGTAATAACCATTTTTTACAAAAGCGGAAATAGCAGACGGTGGAGCACTAAGCTGCGGTAGTTTTCTAATTTGACACGACAGGCGACGCAGTTTTCCTACTGTGCCCAAAGGCCAATGCAGATTATGCTGCAACGTAACACGTGGTTAATGTGCGAGAAGAACAGAATTAATGGTGGAAGTGTCTTCAATGAATCAGGAACGACTGATGGAAAAATACACTCTTTACGTTTATTACTGTTCAGCAGAAGGCCAGACTGATTAGAAGAGTTCTGAATATGTGAAAGATTTGCAATGAATTCGTCGAAGTCTGATCTATTTGAGACAGGCCTAGCTAAAACAAAGTCATCAGCATATTTAAAGATGCAGGCTGGGTAGGAGACATAAAAATTACTGATGGATGTCGACAGTAAATACGGAAAGAGAACAGCACCTTGAAGTACACCCGTACTGGTTAAGAGATGTTCAGAGAATTTTCTGCCTGCTTTGGTGGATTGTGTTCTTCCAGAGAAATAGTCTTTGAACCAATTTAGTAAATATGCGGGGCAGCCAAAAGATTCTAGTTTTCTGAGACGAAATGAGCGTGGTACACTGTCGAAGGCCGACGTGTGGTCAAGAAAAGCACATCTAACTGACTTGCTTGAATCATTGGAGAATTTAGCAATATGGTGCACAATGGACGCTACTGCATCAACTGTAGAGCGCTTGGGGTTGTACGCAAATTGTAACTCGTCGGTTGGGCTTCTCATCGCGTCCTGCAAGTTTCAACGCTGACGAAGATAGAGCTATTGGACGATACTTTTTGGGTTCCGTCTGGCTATGGGAATAACTGTAACGGGACGCCAACAATCAGAAGTGGGATGTGATTCCAGTGAACTGTTAACTACCGAAGTCGTCAGATCACAGAGAATCAGCTCCGTCGGAAGACCGTATAGACCGGTTGACCTGATTAACTTATTTGATTTGAGTAACCTAAGAAACTCTGTAGTTGATATCTCTTTCAATTCAGACGAAACAGACAACGGGAAAATGGGAAGTGGATCGTCTGGTTGTCGGAGAAATTAGACACTGAGACGGTTTACATTTACATTCACCTTCTGGGGTTTTCCCGTCTGACCGCAGAGAAGCTTGATTTCACGCTACTTGTGTTTGGTACCTCGGGAGTTTAGGAACTGTCGGGGAAAATTAGCATCAAGGCGTGTAATCTCACGCTTCATCAAAAATGACATTTGACGGACCTTAGATTTGTTTTGCATCTTGTAGGCTAATTTCTTCTTTCTGTGTAGCTGCCTCAGGTGTGGAGAAACCACTCCTCCAGATTGGAGGTAAACAGTTCCCATGTGACAGCAAGTATTAAAAAGCAGCCTAATCACTTCTGCTGTATGATTTACAGAAAAATACGGAAGTGAACAGTCTATTGACCACGATGTAACAATAGGCAATGAATGGTTGAGGATTAATATACTCGCGGTGAAAATGGCTCTCTATTTGAAACGTATCAGTTTGGAATGTGTGGGTGATAAATGACCTTAGCGAGAGTATATTTTTTTAGTCTAAGGTGTAACATGCAGTGATCAATGGTGCTAATGGGTGCACTTAGCCTGACAAAGATAAGTTTTGAGTGGTTGGTCAGAATGTGGTCTAACTGGAAGTCACCAAGAGTTGGAGTATGACATGTTGAAAAGATTGGAAGATGAAAGGGGACGTGCTGATGCGTGATTAAAGTCGCCCACTATAACTTGAAGATTCTCATCAAGCACAGACGCAATGAAAGGAATAAATGAGTCATAGGAAATGTCAACTGAGGTTTGTGAATATTGCGGTGCTACGTAAACGTTGCTGATGATAACTTGACCGAAACGAGAGAATCTAGGGCGACATGATACAGCTAAACAATCGATGCCATCACATGAGTAGGGAAAAATAACGCAGGATTTGCCGCTCCACCTAGAATTGATGTAGGTGGCAACGCCGCCGTTTTTTTCTTGTAACGCATACGATCTTGACGGAAGCAGGTGAACTCTTCTATTTGAGCCATAGCGTCATGCATATTGTCATTCAGCCAAATTTCTTGCAAACATACAGCACAGGCATTTCTAAAGCTGCGGGCCATGAATAGGTATGTGAGATTCGATAGCTTGTTGAACAGGGAATGCGTATTATTACATATGGCACTAGGAATAGTCATACTATCTGGCATTGCGCATTTAAGAGCAGACTGCCGACCAGCTCTTTTGCGTCTCCTTGCATGATGACTCCAGTTTCGAACTTCGGATAATGGGGACGCATTTTGTTGTCCAAACGTATTTTATCGATGGCATGAATTGCTGCAATTAATTACGAGTGCGCAATATGCCAGTGATGAACTGAATAAAATAAGTAGTCCATTTTCAGTCCCATTGAATAAGTGTTTAGACGTTTCAAGAACATAGTGAAGCAGCTGTTAACTGCATGCAAAGTGACAATTTCGTGAGTGCCCGACGGGCAAGCCATTAGAGACCACCGATTTAAGTTTTTGGGACGCATCGCCTCCCAAGCTATGCACTAACCGCTTGCACTTCTTACGACAGACACTATTTCACTTCTATACTTCTATCTGAAAATTAGGGCAAATTTTAAGCGTAACCACAAATCGTGAAATACTTATATGTAAAATACATTCACTGGACTCTGTCGGCTATTTCCGTCCGGTGCTACAAATAAATACAATGGAACAGTGAGCATTAAGATCGCCACGATCCAGCTTTGTGAGTTAAAACATGAGCTGTTCACCAATAGACCGATTCGTAAAATGCTGTTCCAATCAATGTGAGGTTCGAACAGTCTGTATTTTGTTCGGTTAATGCATTCAGCTTAGTGTGTCCACCGTTGGATTGTTTTCCCCATATTATGTTGTAAGTATTTCACATACGTGTCAATATGTCCATTCAACTAAGCTTGTTTTATAAAACATAGGTAACGATTAGTGTTCTCACCTGTCGGTTAAAATGAGCGAACAGGCAGTGGACTATAAAGTTAGCCATGGCATTTTAGGCATCATCAAAGGTTCTTCAACAATCGCCAAGCTCAGTTCAACTCAGACAACCATTACCATGCACTGGGTGCGGTGGCTTCTGTTGCTTTATCCTAGCGACAGCCTCAATCGGAAATAATGAAAAATAACAGGAATACCAATGAAGCAATACGAAAACTATAAATATTAATATCAAGTCGATAGTGAAAGTTTGTGAATATAAGAGCACAACTGATCGCGACATCTAGCCATATCCCCCAACGTATCTAACCACTGAGTGGGAGGGTCTCTTGGACCCCACTCAGGAAGTCTAACACGCCCCACATGGCCAAGTCCAAAAGTTAGATTTTTCATACCTTTCCTCCATATTATGTACTGGCCACTCTTACTCATCTTCCAACCCTTACCCGCCTCAGCGAACGTTGCACGCCAAGGGATCCTGTCAGGGGACATGCGTAACACATGTCCTAACCATCTAAGTCTGGATAGCTTGAGCGGTTCATCTAGTGATTTAGTCCGTGTACCTAAGACTCTTTGCCGAACCTCGGCGTTGCCTATAAGGTGTTCCCATTATATTCCAGCAATGCTACCAAGACATCGGTGTACAAATACCGGCAATTTTTGTACATCATCTATCCACAGTGGTCATGTTTCTGAACCGTGCGATCGCCAAAGGCTCTTAAACGCTTGCCAAAGAATCTTAATGATCGTCATACGCTATTAAACGACTTCCAAAGGCTCTTAATGACCGCTATACGCTCTCAAACGAGAGAAAAACCTAGCTTAAGAATGGTTACCTATTTGGGCAAAGAATCCGATGAACGATGGGATGAATAAAAGGAGCTTAATTTGTCTTGAGTGCTGAAGACTTTCGATTAAATGACACTTCGCGACTTCCGCTGGGGACCCAAAGAAATGTTCCTAGGTCAAGAACGCGGATGGCGAGAAAACAAAACGTGGAATTCGTGAATTTTTCTGAGAGCCTTGACCAGACCCACAAAGTGGTGGAGTGATAATCCAAAGCGAGAACGTGACCCAAAGACCTATCTAGATCCTTTTGACCTGGCACTTGAAAATTTGAAGTGCGCAAATCGTTGTGTTCACCCGCACAATTATTGTGGATTAGTTTCGCGGATGCGGTGGGGCGTGGGAGAGGCCACATGCTGTTGGTTGGAGCTGGCGAGCGGGCGGTAGCTGTCCAATAAAATGTGACGACATTTTCTAATGTCAGTGACCCCAGATACGGATATCTACATAAACCCCTGATCACAGAGCCTGGCGTTTAGGTCGCAAATTGGTTCATCATCCGCCGAAGTGACATCAACAGTGCGCAGTGTGATCATGAGCTTACGAAAATCATCAACCTGGGTTTTTAAAACTTAATACTCCACATTTACGTCCACTCGCTGCGGGGTTGGTCGTTAAAAAGTTTTTCTTCCTAATGATTATCCGGTGCAATTTTGTTACTAACCGGCTGATTGAACTCTGTGCGGTCTTTATTCTGTGACTTATTTGGCACAGGTCTTTGACTTGAAAAGACGCACAAGCCATCGCACCCCAAAAATATGCAACTTGTCTATAACTGCCGGAGAGGTTGACCTCGTGTTCTCAACTTACCGTACTACTAGAGACAACTGACTAATGGACCACTTTAGGCCTTAATCTCAGGTGTTATACTAAGCTAGGTGACAAGGCCACAATCCTGAGCCAAAGTAAACTAGTACTGACTCACTTTTAACACAAACACTAGCGCGTCTTAACCAGAGATGACAGAACTGATCGTCGCCCCGGCCTATTCAACCAAAACACGCAGTTGCACACATTGGGTCAGGGATATCAGAAATACAATAACTGAAGCAATCCGCTGAAACTGAACATTCGATCCCGTGAATTACTTCAAACAGTTGGTATCCAATATCTAATTTCAGTTTTTCCAGTCACATTCCACCACTTGGCTCCACCCATGCTGCGAATGCGTCCATGCTTCTCCGGAACCCTCAACTGTAAAGACTATGATCTTCGGATACACAATGAGACAAAACCAAAGGCTCTTTTATGAGTATTTACATGGCACACCGTCATTGCATGTGGTCTTGTTTGGTAAAGGCTGATCTCGATGTGTGCGCCGCTACTGCGTCCATCGGGTATAAAAACACGGGGCAAGATACGGCAACCAGGGGCAGAAAAACTAATCAGCTCAGATTATTAGTCGATCTGTTAACATGAATTCGTGCACAGTACTAACTCATTTCTGTGGTAGCATTTTGCACCGACGGCAGTTAACGGGTCGGGTTTCCGAAATTTGCTTGTTATTTCGGGAATATTATATTTCAGCCAGAGCTAAAGCGATTCTACGCTGACCGCAATGTCCGATTTCAATTGAGTGAGGACACTAGGCCTCGCAACGTCAGGAAATTTCTCTGATCTTCCGTCCAATCAAGCCAAAATATTATTCATAAAGTGATAACAAACACTCACCGTCTGGGGAGGTAAATAAAGTGAGAAGAATAACATTTTCCATCGGTACATCATAAGTTCGGAGTACGTCTAACGCCTTTTGAACTGTCTGTCCTGATCCTGTCACGGTTCCGTTTGAGATGGAGTGGCATAAAACGGAAATAAAAACACGAATAAAACTATCTTCACAACACCCAACGAACCCAAATATCTCCCATACTACTGAAAAGAAGTAATCTAGGTCGGGAAAAATCCAATGTGGTAAGACCACAACAGGTCAGGCAAACTAGCAAATTAAGCACTAGTGGAACCTCCTGTCATCATAACTGTGAATAGACGTTTTCTATTACGTAGGATCGCATATTTTATTCATAGTTTAAAACCTTTTGGAGGCGAAATTGCTGGTTCTAGGGTAACTAGGAATTTACTAGGCTGCACAAAACTGAGGTCAAATTACAAGTTCATACGTGCGATGAGAACTGCTGTGTCCAAGACTACGTACAAGGGTCTGTTTGGAATTACACACTTGGCGGAACTAAGAAAACAATAGCGCGGTGCACATAGTCAAACTATACCGACGAACTGCACGACTACAAAGAATTCCATACTGCATCGGTCGTCGCGCAGGATAATCAGGACCGCGCTGCCTATTGCATCGAGTGGGGTGGGTAGTGATAAGTGGGCTACTGTTCAGAGTTCCCTCTCTTTTATTCAACCTTTGTCTTCTGTCCTCAATCACCTCTCTTTGCCCCATCTATCCACCCATAATGCTCCCACTGATAACACGGTCGATACTCGCAACGATTCATTGTCAAATAGTGCAGGGAATAATCCTCTGTCTGGTAATTCACATTTCCTCAAGCCTCGTCAGCCTCTGAATCTCGGCTCCTTCAACGTGCGTACACTCATGCAGGCCGGTCAGCAGACGTGCCCAGCCCTCACATTAGACTCTCTGAAGATTGATGTATGCTGCTTAAGTGAAACGCGTATCCAGGATTCGAGCAGTGTGATCCAACTAACTGCTCCTGGTATCTCATCGAGGTATTTCCTGCGCACCTCAGGAAACGAAGCCGCTAGAGCTGTGGGTCAACGTGGTGTAGGAATTGTCTTGACTGACAAGGCTGAGGCTGTCCTTTTAGACTGGATTCCTGTTAACAGTCGTTTATGTGCTGTGAGACTCCAAGGGTCAGTTGATGTTCGAAAGGATAGTTGTGATAAGCGCAATTTGTTTGTGATCTTGGCGTACGCCCCAACGAACTGCAGTTGTGACGCGCAGAAAGGTGAGTTCTACGATGAACTCGGTACCCTCGTCCGCTTTAGTAAAGGTTCTGACATTGTAGTGCTAGCTGGTGACTTCAATGTACAAGTTGGCAAACTCAGTGCGTCAGAAGCCTGTTTAGGTGGGCGTTGTGTTTTACCTGCTGAGCGTACAGATAACGGAAATAGACTTCTCCAGTTTTGCGCAGACAATCGATTGTTCTTGTCTAGCACCAATTTCCGACACAGCTCGCGTCGCACAGCGACATGGCGCTCTAACTCTACGGGTACTTTGAGTCAAACTGATCATACTGCCGTAAGCTACCGGTGGCGCAGTTCTGTTCAGAACTGTAGATCTTACTGGTCCACGTACGTAGAGTTGGACCATGCATTAGTTTTAATGCGATTATCTCTCCAGCTTCATGGTCATCGTCGCAAACCACAAACCCGATTAGCCGTGCAATGTTTGTGTGATCTAGAAGTACGCACCCGTTACGAGCAGAATTTAGCACATGAGCTAGGATCTACGACGAACAGTAATGTAGATGAGCATTGGGCTCATATCAAACAGACGATGCACTTTGCAGCAGGTTTTGCCTGTGGTCCTAGATCCGTTGTCCATTAAAGACACTGGATCTCGCAAGAGTCGCTGAATATAATGGAGCAAAAGCGTCAGCTCTCGAACCCTAAGGAGATGAGTAAGATGCGGAGAAAGCTGCAAAGACAAGTTACGAAAAGCCTTAAGAAAGATCGCGAAAATTGGTGGGTCAAGGTAGCCGAAGAAATGGAAATAGCAGCTGCTTCAGATAACAGTCAGAGACTGTTCAAACTTATTCGTGACACCGATGGACAGCGAACCCAGGTCAATGAAACGATTTGCGATAGAAATGGAGAACCCATCCATAACAAACAGCAAAGGCTTGACCGATGGGCCGAGTACTTCAAGGAACAGTTTAGCTGGCCGCACCCTAGTGCAATTACTCCCGTGTCAACAACTGCGACTCCTTGGGTGGTATCACTTGAGCCCCCATCGGAAGTAGAAGTAGAGTCATGTATTCGATTACTAAGGCGGGGGAAAGCAACAGGTCCCGACGAACTTCCTCCAGTTCTTTTCAAACTGGGTGGTGAGGCGTTGATAAAATCACTTACCGCCTTGCTCCGTGACATTTGGAACGAGGAGTGTATTCCGTTAATATGGAGTGAGTCATTGATTGTTCCCATCTTCAAGAAGGGAATACGCAATGATTGTAGTAATCATCGTGGGATTAGCTTAATTCCGATAGTCACCAAAGTATTAGCTTCGATTTTGCTGCATCGTCTTACACCGGCTCGCAAGAGGAACACCCGCGAACAGTAGGCTGGATTCCGCCCAGGTCGAGGATTCATCGACCAGATTTTTCTCTTCGCCGACTACTTGAAACGCGTCACACGCACCGTCGACTGACAATAGTGCTTTTCTTAGACCTGAATGGCGCCTTCGATTCAGTTGATCGAACAACGCTTTTCAGTGCTTTTCATCGAAAAGGTATGCCCCATAAGTTCGTGAACCTACTGAGATCATTGTATTCTCATACTTCTGGCCGCGTTAGGGTTTACGGTGAACTATCCGGTCGGTTCGAAACGACCAGTGGTGTTCGACAGGGATGTCCTTTGTCTCCATTCCTGTTTAACTTCGTCATGGACGAAATAATAGAGAGTGCGCTGCAAAATATTCAGGATGTAGGCGTCCAACTAGGAAATAGTGAAAAGCTATGTGACCTAGATTACGCGGGCGACGTTGTCTGCTTGTTCGAATGCACGGAACATGCTCAGCGTGCACTAGATAATCTCGCAAGAACTGTAGCTCCATTCGGCATGCACTTTGCACCTTCAAAGTGCAAGGTGATGTTACAAGACTGGACGTCAACGATTCCGAGCTTGATGCTCGATGGGGAGGTGCTGTCAGTTGTTGACCACTTCACCTACCTCGGTAGCTGCGTGACGACAGATGGGAGCACAGTAGTAGAGGTGAGCACAGGCATATCCAAGGCTCGAGCGGCGTACGCTGGACTGAAGCACTTGTGGCGCCGATCCGATATTTCACTGAAGTTGAAAGGTCGTGTATACTGTGCTGCAGTGCGTTCAGTTTTGTTGTACGGTTGCAAAACCTGGAGTCTGCGTGCAGAAGATATTCGTCGTCTTGAGGTTTTTGACCATCGATGTTTACGTAGTATCGCTAGGATTGGGTGGAATAGCCGAGTGAGAAATGATGAGGTCAGAAAGCGAGTATTGGGTACTAATTCAGCGAACGTTCTGTCACAGCGTATCCCACTTAGTAGACTTCGTTGGTTAGGGCACGTGTTACGTATGGCAAACACACGTCTACCGTACCGTGTCCTATTCTCCGTTCTTCCTAGTGAGTGGAAGAGACCACATGGAGGTTAACAGATGACGTGACAGCCAGGAATGAGGAAATGTACAGCGAACTTAGGAAAATTAGGTGCTTCACGTCTTCGTGGTTGGGGTCCAAAAGATCCGTCTACCAGTTGGCTAGAGACACTGAAGGATATGGCTGCGAACCGCGAGCAGTGGCGATCGTGTTGTCACCTTCTGTCGAATCAGAATGACTGATCGATGTGCATTTGTACAGTTAGACTGTGTATTCCGTGTGTTGGCTACTAGGGCATTCTTTCCTTTTCCCACCCATGTAGGTCCACTCCCTGTCTATCCTGTATATTCACACTTTTTAATTCAACGTGCAAGATGGTGGGAAAGGCAGTGGTTAGTGGGGCTTGCCCTACTGTTTAACGCTGTATGATGATGATGATGATGACCGATGAGATCGTACGCCTGTCTGGATAGCATGATAAACAAAGCTTCAAAACGTCCGCTACCACAATTACCGAAGTCAACCTGGACGAGAACATTAAAGCAACTTATGCTTTCGGTGTATCCACTAGTCATTCTGGCGGATCAATGGGCAATATATTGTTGGAGCATAACACTTATACAAACACTGAAACCGACATGGCACGAATCCTGACAGAAATTAACAACTTCCGCTGATGTGAACAATGCACGCATGTAGAACAGAAATTTAGCACATGGTACTGAGGAGTGGCATTAGCCAGAAAACCTCAAACAGGAAAGAAAAACTAGAGGAAAAATGGGTTAATCAGGGGCTGCAAAACGAATTTTTGCAACCAAATCGCGGACGATTGCCACTCTAAGCTATTTGGGACAGTGTTCTCAACGAGGCATGATGTGGATCTTAAGGTTCTCAAACGAGTAGATTTGAAGGATTGACGGGGGTAATTGTTGACGTCAACGTCTTGATTGACCGGTGCTATGTCATGGCTTGGTTTCCATGCTACTTCTTCCAGTCAACTGTAGACGCAAGAAACCAATCCAAATGTGGGAGCGGAGGGGGTGGCATACGAATCGCTATAATAAACAATAAACCTTATGGCGTAAAGACAGAACACATAGTGAGTAAGCGATGCGGTTGGTTCTGCAAACGCGTATATAAACTGCAGTTATTAATCCGATGGTTCCACCCAGTCCGCGAGACACTCCACTGAAAGCGATGATTGAGTAGAAAGTCAATTAGCACCTGTCGCTAGGGCAGACCTAGTCTTAGGTGTAAAGAACCACTACATACAGCAGCAGTGTACACTCTACCTTTCAAAGGGATAACCATTTCGCTCGAAACACAAGTGAAATAGAATGCAGAACGTTATCAGGGCTTTCGATGTTTGGTCGTCGGCTTTTTCACAAATACCTAAGCAACTTCCCAAGCGAGTCCTTTACTTGCAGACTGGGGTGATGGCTGAACAAATTCAGCTTGGTTAAACACGCTGATTGCCCCCCCCCAGATTTCTCGGAAAAAATCGGTTTGCTCTCGAATGAATGGCATACTCTTATTCATGGAGTGTTTAGGCAGTCTTGTGGCGATTCAGTGATTTGAATACATGCTCCGTCTTCACGCGGGTGAGGTTGTGCGGAGGCGGCAAATAAACGATAAAAAGGGGTGCACCCATAACCTAAAGACATCACACAGAGTGGACCGTTTGTAAGAAAAAATGAATGAAAATAAAAGGAAAACTGTACTATTCCGACTGCATATCTTACACATTAAAAGAACTGCTGCATCAATTGACTGAAGCATTCTAGACAGAATGGTCGGGGTGCGAACCATAATGGCGAAATATGAAAGGGCGAGGCTACAAGGGATCTGCGGTGACACTAGCGAACTTACCCAAAATCGGGTACATAAGGAGAACTCTACGTTGCGAAATGTTTGGTGGCAATTTGGCATAGTACACTTTAACTTCCGATGTTTCTCCGTCATCAGAAGTCTGGATAAGAATCTTTCCTATACGAATGGAACGACAACAGTCACGTAGTCCACGTTCCATAGCTTCACCGGATCGGACTACTGACACCCCACAATTACCACGTAGGAACTTGACACCATGAAAGGTGTGACCTGTTTAAAAGTTATAAAGACGTTACTGAGAAGGTGCATTTCAATTTATGTGACAAGTGTCCAATGCTTGGAATTTGGAAATAATGACAGAACGGAAAATCACGAGACAATAATAAACCGTGCGGAAATCATACGGAACGCATGCTGGGGCTAGAGTGAATATACAACACCTCACCTAGGTTATGTTGGAAATAAAGTCCGCATTAGCATATCTGAATGAGAAGAATGGACCATTTCTTGCCGTGCTAGTTGCTTTAACAGTGAACAGATTCATAAAAAGTGGACATCGAAAAATTCCCATGGTATTGGGAATCGTGCAATTTAGTTCCGTCGGGATGCTTTCTGCGTCCCTACAGGAAACCCGGAAGAGCGGAGCTGCGTGCCATCAGGTGCATCCCCGAGTGGCGGACAGGAAGACAGCATCAGAATGGTGGTTAGTCATGGATAAGTTGAGTCCGGGCTTGCAGAACAAAAGGTCGTGGACAAGCAGTGGCAGTGCCTGAGGATGCGGTGGGTCTCCAAACTGACAAGCGTTACCTTTTAGACCGCCACACATCTGAGGGTAGAACTGTGACACGGCGAATGTGAATCGCCATTAAATATAGCCATTGACCCTGATCGTGCTGCACACTTGATAAGATGAGTCAGAGGAGACACATGAACCAATATTGGTAACCGGTTCGTCTGGAATATTTCTGCTGCCTTGTAAGTCACCCTTGGTCGCGCAAAGGCTAGAGGTGCATCCTCGAACAAAAAGACCTACTCCTGACTTGGTGACCGAGTAGTGCAACGGCCCACGATGCATACAATCATAAAAGACGTAAAGCTGCTGCCCCTTCAGCATTCACACGATCTCTCTCCTACAACGTACACGACAACTTATTTTCGTACTAGCTCACTCACCTTCATTTTCTTTCTACATCCTCTCACTATTTTCACACCCAACGGGAACTTCGGTCGTCTGCACCAGCAGTAGCGCCTCCGGTGGGAACCCTGACAATGTACTCTCTCGTCCTTCCTCGACTAGCTTCCAAGTCTCAGCGAAAGCGCTACCATCGGCTGATGCCCTCTTTCATCCGAAATGCTTATTCAAACTAGCCACGTTCAACGTCCGAATCTTGATGCGCATAGGAAGACAGGCGGCATTAGCTCGTACGCCCGATTCCCCTGCTATCCGTGTGTTACATCCAAGAGTCTCGCATTCAAGGCTCCAATTCTATCTAATACTTCTGTGACGTTTCACTTGCGCTTTTTTGGGGACGCTGAGGATGCGGTTTCTGGTGTTGGCATAGCTCTCAGTGAAAGAAGTGAAGCGGCGCTATTAGAGTGGATCCCAATCGTCAGTCGGTTATGCGCACTGAGATCGAGGTGTTCGTGCAAGGTGGTTAGTCGCCATCCCTACTGATCACTGACTTTCTCACTATGTTGCATGTAGCAGCAGAAAGTATGAATATACATAACGGACAGTGGGTGGATCTACACGGGTCGGAAAAGGAGAGGTTGCCATAGTAGCCAACCCATGGAATACACAATCTAACAGTACAAACGCATATTGACCAATCATTCTTATTTGATAGAAAGTGACAACACGATCGCCACTGTTCACAGTTCCCTGTCATATCTTTCAGTGTGTCTATAGCCAACCGGTTGAGGGATCTTTTGCACCCAATCACGAGGGCGTGAGGCACCCACTTTTCCTAAATTCAACGTACATTTTCTTATTCCTCGTTGCCAAGTCATTAGTTGATCTCCACGTGGTTTCTTCCACTCCAGAGAAGGAACGGAAAACAGGGCATGGTATGGTAGACGTGTTTTTGCCATACGTAACACGTGCCCCAATCAGCGAAGTTTATTAAGCCGGGTACGCTGATAGAATATTCTGTTACCTGGTACCCAATACTCGAGACGAAATCAACGTTGCTCACCTGGTCATCCCGTCCAATCACAGCGATAGCAAGTAAACATCGATGATCGAAAACCTCAAAGCGATGAACATCTTCCGCACACAGACTCCAAGTCTCGCAACCATACAACAGAACTAGGCGCACGCCGGCACAGTACACACCTTTCAACTTCAGTGAAATATCAGATCAACGCCACAAGTGCTTCAGTCCGGCGTACGCCGCTCGAGCCTTGGATATGCCCGTGCACGCCTCTACTACTGTGCTTCCATCCGACGTCATGCTGCTGCTGAGGTACCTAAAGCAGTCAACAATTGTTAGTTCCCCCTCATCAAGCATCAAGCTCGGAATCGTTGACTTCCAGTCTTGCAACATCATTTCAAACTTTGGAGGCGCAAAGCGCATGTCGAATGGAACTACAGCTCTCTCAAGTCTATCTAGTGTACGTTGCGCATGTTCCGTGCATCTGAGCAAGCAGACAAGGTTGTCAGCGTAATCTAGGTCATATGGCTTTTCACTTTGTGCTAGGTCGACGCCCAAATCTTGAGGATGTCGTAAGGCATTATTCATTATCTCGTGCTTGACATAGTTAAACAGGAACGGCGAGATGGAACACCCTTGTCGAATACCGCTGGTCGTTTCTAATGAACTGGATGGTTTACCGTAAGCCATTACGCGGCCAGAAGTATGAGAGTGCAATGATCTAAGCAGATTCACGAACTTCTGTGGCACATCTTTTTGGTGGAGAGCACTGAATAGCGTTCTTCGATCATCTGAATCGAAGGCGCTTTTCAAGTCGAGGAAAACCATTATTGTAAGTCGGCGTTATGCGTGACGTGTTTCAAGTAAGTGGTGAAAAGTAAAAATCTGGTCAATGCATTCTCAGCGTGGGAGGAATCCGGCTTGTTGTTCGCGGGCGTTTCTCTCGCGAGCCGGTATCAGACGGCGCAACAAAGTACAAGTCAATACCTTGGTAACTATTAGAATTAAACTGACCCCACAAACACTAAACACAGACATTGCGTAGCTTCTTTTTGAATATGGGTACAATCAACGACAACAAAATACGCTCCTCGTTCCATATGTGAGGGAGCAGATGGTGTGATTTTGTCAAGGCATCACCACCCATTTTGAAAAGAACTGGAGAAACTTCGTCCAGACCAGCTGCCTTTCCACGCTCTAGTAATCAAATGCTCGACTCTACTTCCACTTACGATGGAGGCTCAAGTGATACTCACAAAGAAATCCCTGTTGCTTACATCAAAGTAACTACACTAGCACGCGGCCAACTAAACTGTTGTTCGTAGTATTCGGCCCAACGGTAGAGCCTTTACTCTTCGCCATAAATAGGCTCTACATTTCTGTCACATTATTTCACTGACCGGAGTTCGCCATCTGCCAGTATCGCGAATAAGTTTGGACATTCGTTGATTGTTACTGCAGCAGCTGCTATTTCCATTTCTTCGGCTACCTTGACCCACCAATTTTCGCGATCCTTCTGTAACTTGCTTTTATAGATGTCTTCGTACCTTATTCATCTCCCTACAGTTCGAGACCTGAGGTTCTTGCTCCACTAAATTCAACGACTCTTGAGAAATCCAGTGTCTTTGATGGACATCGGACCCAAGACCACGGGCGAGACCTGCAGCCACATGCATCGCCTGCTGAATATGGGCCCCGTGCTCAGCTACATTACTGTTCGACGTCGTTCTCAGCTCATTTGATAAATTCTGTTCATTACTGATGTGAACTTCTGAGTCAGACAAACGTTGTACCGCTAATCGCGTTTGAGGTTTGTGTCAATGAATTTGGAGGTAGAGCGCAAATCGCGTTAAAACTGGTGCATGGTCCGACTCTGTGTTCGTGAGTCAGTCGAATTTACAATCCTGCACATAACCGTGCCACCAGTAGCTTATTACGATATGATTAATCTGGCTCACAGTACCTGTAGAGCTAGAGCGATATTTCGCCATGCAACGCGAGCTGTGTCGGAAATTTGTACGACAGGAATAACCGATTGCCTGCACAACTGGAGAAGCCAATCCCCGCCATTCGTGCGCTGAGCGGATTAGACAGAACGCCTACTTAAACAAGCTTCTGACGCACTAGACCCGCCAAATTGTGCATTAAAATCACCTGCTAGCACTACAATGTCCGAGTCTTTGCTCTTGCTAACGGAAGTAGTGAGCACATCATTAAACCCATTCTTCTGATTGTCAAAGCTGTGGTATATTGGAGCGTATGTCCGGATCACAAACAAACTGCGCTATCCTTTCAAACAACAAGTGAACCCTGGAGTCTAACAGCACATAAAAGACCGCTAACCGGTATCCAGTCTAAAAGGGCACCTTCAGCCTTGTAAGTCAAGACTATTCTTACACAACATTGACCTGAAGTGTGCAGGAAAAACCTCGATGAGAAACCAGGGGAAGTTAGTTGAATCACACTGCTCGAAGCCTGGGCACGCGTCTCACGCATGCAGCAGACATTATTCACCAGAGAGTCTGTTGTGAGAGCTAGACAGAGCCGCTGACCAGCCTGCATGAGTGTACGCACGTCAAAGAAGCCGAGACTCAGAGGCTTTAGAAAATGTGTTACAAGATAGGGGATTATTTATGACACTGCTATAAAATGAACCGCTGCGAGTATCGATAAGCAGAGGGGCTAAAGAGAGACGGTTGGGAACAGAAGAAAGGTTGAATAAAGACGGAAATCTGAGCAGTAGCCTATTTAAAACTACCCACCCCGCTCGATGAAATGGGCGGCGCAGCCCTGATTACCCTGCGAAACGACTGACGCAGTATGGGATTCTTTGTATTTGTACAGTCCGTAGTGTAATCTGAAAGTCGGTTGAGAAGCCGGACACAGGCTTGCATCGCCCACTCGGAGCGTTGCGAAGACACCAATGTCTGATGCTGTTTTAAGCATATGACGCTGAGCTGAATCGACAATTTTCACTGGTGACGACTAACAGGCTAGGATGAACCGGGACGTCTCTGATCTACACGCTGTTTGATAATTATAGACGGTGAACCTAAACATCGCATCGTTTTGATCACTTCGATACTGACATCGGATGAGGCCAGAATAGCCCATTCTAGTGCATCAAGCAGAACGGAGCATCTTGATTGGCACGAAATGCATATGCAGCGGCGCATGAGTTATCTGAGTGTGGGTCATCGATCAACCAGCTGACATGCTGCGTTCGAGTTTAATGTGTCACAGGTTCACAAAATTTTAAGCTGGCAACTAAAAAATTGAATTACTTGCTTGAGTATGAATGCAATGGATCGGCTATACCCCTATAACCTCAAGGGCCGATTGTACTGTTAGCTGCAGCCGGCAACCAGCTCCTGAGACTTGGAGTGGAGTCTCAATGGGTCACTCGTGCTAACGTGGGACAACAGTGGATTACGGTCTACTATCAAAGCAATCCGCGGTAGTGAGATTCAAACCTATGACTTCCGAGGTGGTAATCGAGCGCTCTAGACCACTCGACTACCACCGGTCAGTTAATTCTTTTTCACTTATATTAGAATTCCAAGTCTAACTAAACGATTCTGATTTGCGAAGTGTAAGTCAATGGTTCAAACTATTTCGCAACAGTAGTACTATAATGCCATTCATAAACAAAAATGCGTGAAGCTGGTCTTAAATAATGCCTGTATTATCAAAAATATGTGTATATTTTATCAACGTATCAAAGGTACCTCTCTCAGGCCAAAACCGAAAGTCCTTTGTATTATTATCATTATTATACACTGGGCTTGGAGTCAGGCATAGTGCAGATATTATCAATATAGGAAAGGGTAATATGGAAGGAAATTTGACTGCTTTGTGTAATGGCAATGAAATACCACTGGTCGAACATATTATCACCGGTAGTAATAGGAGCTATCTTCCCGATCTGTTGCAGAAAGGTGGCTTAACGTAGCAGAGGACGAAAAGATGGGAGATACGCTGGCACTAACGCACGAGCATTATGTTGAAGAAGTTGATCAGAAGCCAAATACAGATCGGAAAGATTAACACGTTAAACTGAATTGTACCTAGGGTCACCATGATTTATTTTTCACTGTTGGAACACGGTGCATTTTTTTCTGTCTAATCGCAATCGCCGTTGTGTCTGAAGTCTAGCAGTGAATCCATTGTGCTTGTGCTCGGACGATTGCATTTCTAGTAAATCACGTGCGGTAATTCGACTAATTCTGTGTTCACGTCACATGGTGGTAAACAGTAAATTATGGTCGTCAGGCTCGTTACCACGCCTGACCTATTGGGGCCCAATGTGGTCCTTTCGCGTAAGTCTTAGGGTCGAGCTGCCGGTGATCCCTCAGAGTGCAGTGGGCCTTTGCTGCTATGGGGCATGTCGATTCTATTAAATTCATGCGCGAGTGTGTAGCAATTTAAAAAGTGTATGAGATTTGGAATCTAGGTGAATCACTGGCGTTGCGGACTGTTGCACTACTCGGTCACCCAAACTGACTGAGGACGCAACTCTAGCATTTGCACCACTGAGTGCGAGTTGCAAGAACCCTTGTAGCAAAACCGCTCCGAAGCCGATCGGTTTTTTGTCGGTTTTGAGCAGCTTTTACTATTACGCTGATCGGTTTTCGAATGGTTTCTGACCGGTTTTTGAACGGTTTCCAAGTGGTTTGTTCAAATCGTTTGACGTACGTGATATGCTTCGTTAATTTGTCACTTTTTCCAGCTAACGTTTTACGATGCTCAGTTCTCCCAATTTGAGATCTACCCAATAACTGTCTTCATTTTATCCATTTCGAGGGCATGAAATGGAGCGGTCTATAACAAGGTACTTCGGAGCATTTCAATGAACTAAACCAATATATTGAAATAAAACACCCACTTAGCAGAGTACATTACTCCGGTCGTCGATTTTCTTCGTATCAACTTATTTTTGACCCATGTAAAATGGCTACCAAACAAACCGATCGAAAATCGTTCGAAAACCGATGTTGCGAACGGGTTGCGTGCTACAAGGGACAGCGGGGATCTCCTTTGCACCATGACCTGAAAAACTGTCATCATACCTAACCGTATTAAGGCAAAGTTGAAATAATACCAAACTAAATTACTGAAACCAGCAAACAAAGGTTCAGGAAGTGTGAACTTTGACACAGCTTATGTTACGCACGTGCGCGTAGGAACTGGGTAATTTCATAGAACATCCATTCGACTGAACTCAAAGCATACCAGTGGGAGTAGTAACTGAAATTTCTTCATATGGCAGTTGATTGAGACCTTCTTCGACCACTAACCGAATCTAAACGAAACGTTACATACTGGACCAAATTTTAAGTGGCATACTAGACGATCGGCGTTGAAAACGAACTCATTGCGCGTAGTTTCCCTGTGGAAATAAACCCGATAATTTCAGCATACCGATTTCTTAGTACTGTTTGCAGAACTCTGACGTGGTCGGACGGTTGTAGTAATATCACGTTCTTCGCAAACTGGGACAGGACGCACTTGGAATCATTACTGATTACATTCAACTTGAGATCGTTCAAATTGATATCTTTCGATCCGTGCTGTAGTTCGAGACGGGTGGGTAGGAAAGCGAAGGGTTAGAGATCAGATGCGAGTCACCTGACACCGAACAACACCCGCCATGTGGAGCCAAGGTTAAAATGATGCCTATCCTCAAGGTTGTATTTTCCCGATCTACAGGGCAACCAAACGCATGGTCCAGTTCAGTTCAGTTCAGTTTGCACAGGACAGGTAATGGCCACGGCCAATCGAGCGTCCAGAATTCCTTCGATGGTATGCACACCAGTTATGCACCCACCACTGCCGAGTGTATTTCGTCGAATCCCCGCTAAAAATGAGAGGGAAACGGAAGTCTTGGAGTACTACACGGGTTCGAGGCTTTGAGCCCAATTGTCCTGGTTCTCGAGTAAACCTTTGATCGTTTGTCGGATTCACCGAGCTGAAACGAGATTAAAGGAAAGCGGAATTAAATATAGTGGGTTACCACTCATGTGAACCTCATCCTCATCCACCCTTGGCCTTGGCCTCACGATACCGATTCACGCCATAGCTCCGTCAGATGCGTGTCAAGTATTCAAGTCTTCAAGTCATGATGTGTTTCGCAGGTACGAGACTTGGGAACAAGTGGTCCCGGACCTTGTATTTATCTTCTTTTCGGTGAGTTACAGAGAAGAAAGAAACTGAACAACATGGGATGGCAAACAAGCGCAAGATCGAGATGCTGTTGATTAGAAAATGGAAAAACAAATAAACACTCATATATTCAGGAACGGTTTTTCATATTTTTTCTCCTCCAGGACTGGTAGGAAGGAAAGAAGAAAACAAAAAACCGAACGCACAACTGATTAGGGGGTAGACAATTTTGGAAGTAGGCCGATGCCTAACCCCAGGTAACAATCCTGGTGAAAGATTATTTCACATAGATATAGTCCTGAAGGTGAGGATGTTTTGGCGTTCGAGTTTGTGGGGGCAGGCTTAAACAGCTTCTTATTATGCCCACGTAGATTTTCTAGGCTTAGACATGTAAAAAATTGGTCCACTAAATCTGCAGAGAATTAGTCGTACATAAGGAAAACATCTCGTGTACTTCTTACGTCTAAATGATAGAGATTCATTTCGTGGGTAGGAGGTGTAACAGCCGGTCGTGGAAAATCCCCCCTTTTCCCTCGCTATTCAGTGTTTTCCCAACATCACTCATTTCCATACACTATTGACTTGTCTTTACGAACTGGTTGTTTTTCTGGACCAATTGTTGTTTGTTCGCGCCCAGAGCGCTATTTTGGCACATCCTTGCTCAGGACCTGCGTGACGCACGTGCTGTCTGCTCACACGCTGCTATTCGGTTTCTCGTTGTTGAGTCCTTGTGATCGTATTATTGAGGTTTGTATATTGTTTATGTCATTGTTTATTGTAATAATCTAGTATCGTAGAATATCACGGATAATCGTCTTTTGATTTCGGGATCCGTTGCGAATTTGGATACGCATTGCTCAAACGTTCGTTAAAATACTCAGTAGATCAATTTGGAACGAGGAAAAATCACGCAAAATGCCAAGAAAAGGATCAAAAGCAGTCGAATCCGGACAGGAAGTAATACGGCAAGTCTCTGGGGAGGTTTTGGGTACTTATGATTCTTTAGTTAATGCTAGATCGCCTAGTCCCGTCAGTGCTAGTTCATGTGTTATTGAGAACAATATTGATCGTAAGGATGTTGATTTATATAAGCTGAGAATACTAGAACTAGAGCAACAGTTACTATCGGCTAGACTACAGGCGCTGGAAGCAGAAAAGAAGTTTATACAGAAAGAGCGAGAGCATGAGACCAGCGACTACGACACTTCCGATAGATCAGGGTGCAATAAGATAGGGAACCCCAAGCCGGTCGCCGACTACAAACCACCACCGATCGATCCGCCTAGAGTGGAACTAACGGTTTTCGACGGGCGAGCTGAGAAATACTGCAAGTTTGTCAAGCAGTTCGAGACGTTCGTTGAAAATAGGGTAAACGACCCCGGGCAAAGGCTTCTCTACCTTACCCACTACTGCCGAGGCCAAGCAAGAGAAGCTATCGACGGGTGTTCCATGCTCGACCCGGAACAAGGCTACACCCGAGCAAGGAAGATTCTAAGGGACTTGTTTGGCCAACCTTTCAAAGTAGCCCGTAACCTAATAGAGGGCGTGATGGTAGAGGCAAAGAAAACCAAGGGCGACGTCTACACCATGGCCGACCTGGTGATTAAGATGCAGAACTGCTCAATAGCCCTCGAACATTTGGGTTACTGGGCTGACCTAGACGCCATGCACACTTTGGAAGGCATAGTCCGTCACCTCTCTCCCGAACTACAGGGTCGGTGGGTGGAAGGAGCAGAACGGATAAGCCGAAGCGACAGAGAAGCCAACTTCGAAGACCTGACCGAATACTTAGACAGGCAAACGAAGATAGCTGACAGCAGGTTCGGCCGACTCATCCGGGACAGCAACCGAGCAAACAAGCCCAGTACTAGCCAAGTCCAAACCCCTGTACGGGAACATCCAAAGTACCAGCCTTGGACCACTACACACGTCATTTCACGAGATGCTACGGCGAAACCAAATTGCAGATCCTGTGGTACTAGCCATGGCCTGCCAGAATGCCCCAAATTCGGCAACGCCACAATAGACGAACGGTGGGGAATAGCGAGGATGGCAGGAGCATGTTTTATCTGATCAACACCACGCACCAGGCAGCAGCCTGTAGAACAAGGAATCGATGCGGTTACGAGGGCTGCACGGGCAGACACCATCGGCTGCTGCATCAGGCGAGAGTAACCTTACCCGAGACGAGTACCAAACCCAGCGTGATTTGTTCAACTTCACAATCTGCCAGTAAACCGGTACGTTTAGGCGTAGTGGCCGTGGGAGTAGTGACTCCGACTGGGATAGTCAAGGCGTTGGCTTTCGTTGATAGTGGATCCGACACCACTTTAGTGAAAGAGCGGTTTGCCGACAAACACCAACTGGCTAAAGGTGCGACGTCGTTAGCAGTGAGCACGGTGGGCGGAACACAGGTAATGACTGCCGGTAGATTAAGGCTGCAACTCATCTCTCTAGACACTAACGAGGAAATTGAACCAACGGAGGCATTCACGTTAGCGGATCTTCCCATGCGAGCACCAAGGTCGGTGAACGCAATCTTGACTCGGTGGCCCCACCTGCAGGATAAAACCGTTGTAGACTGGGAAGATGATGAAGTGGATCTCCTCATCGGCTGCGACGTGCCAGAAGCGCATTGGGTGCTTGACCAGAGAGTGGGCGACCACCAGGCACCTTATGCCGTACGCACGGCTCTGGGATGGATGTTATACGGTCCAGTAGGGGTACGCGGTTCCGCGAATTACTTATCCGCCGAAACGGACCGCATAGAGTATCATCTGCAGCGGCTGTATGAAAAGGAGTTTCATGACATTGGAGACGAAAGACCGACGTTGTCTCAAGAGGATCACTTCGCCCTACAAACGGTGCGGCAAGGCACTAGAGGCCTCAAAAAACAGTTCGAGGTTCCCCTCCCATGGCGCATACCGGTCGACCCGTGGACTGACAACAGAAATTATGTTCTCCAACGATTACTACAACTAAAAGAACGCTTCATTCGAGACCAGAATCTGTGGGAACGATACGCGGATTTGATGAAGCGAAACGAGGACCTCGGTTACGTTGAAAGGGTGCCTGTTAACACCGACAGCAAAAGTGGTATCTGGTATCTGCCTCACCATCCGGTTATCAACCCCAAGAAACCCAATAAACTGCGCGTGGTTTTCGACTGTGCGGCCAAGTTCCAGGGCAAGTCGTTAAACGATCGCCTACTACAGGGGCCTGACTGGACCACACCACTGATCGATGTTTTGTGCCGTTTCAGAGTGGGCAAAGTGGCTTTGTCTGCCGACATTAGGGAAATGTTCCATCAGGTGAAGATTCCGGTAGGAGAACGAGATGCTTTGCGTTTCCTGTGGTGGGAAAGGAGCGATCGGGACAACGCAGTGGTGAATTATAGGATGACCGTCTACCCCTTCGGAGCCATATCGTCACCATTTTGTGCGAACTATGCCCTCCGAGAATCGGCGAACAAACATGGCGATCTAGTCCATCGGACGGTGGTAGAAAGCGTCAGCAAAAACGTCTACGTCGGCGACTACCTTGGGTCATTCGATGATGTGGAATCAGCTCTAGAGCAGTTCAGGGGTCTGACGAGATTGCTGGAAGAGGGCGGCTTCCATCTAACTAAATGGATGTCGAACGCTTCAGAAGTGCTGAAGGTCATCCCGTATCACGAAAAGGCCGAAAGGGTAAGAGATTTGGACGGCTCTCCACTTCCTATCGAGCGCACCTTAGGGATACAATGGGACGCGGAAACGGACGATTTGTTTTTGAACTAAACGTTCCCGAGCTTCCAATAACCCGTTGTGGCATACTATCTGCCGTCTCAAGTTTGTTCGATCCGCTCGGTTTCGTCTCACCATGACTGCTACCCGGATTGATCTTGCTGCAGCGGCTGTGCCGTAAGAAAGTTGATTGGGACCAGTCACTGGACCGAGGAGACTGGTTGGACTGGGAAGAACTTTTGGACACCTTGAAGAAATTGGGGGACATAAGAATCCCACGATGTTTGACTCCTGGCCATACGACGCGGACCGGAGAAGTGCATGCCTTTTCCGATGCATCCGAAGTCGGTTATGGAGCTGTGGTGTACGGACGACGGTGCGCAGGAGATGGACAATATACTACGAGGATCCTGTTCGCCAAAGCCCGCGTTGCTCCACCGAAGTCGGTCTCTATCCCACGCCTTGAACCCAGCGCAGCCGTGTTGGCAGTCAGGGTGGTGCAAGCTGTGAAGAGATGTTTCGATCTGTACATTTGGTCGGTTAGCTTCTGGACGGATTCAACGATAGTACTTTACTACATTAACAACGTACGGAGCCGGTTTAGTACTTTCGTCGCTAACCGCCTCACGATTATCAACGATGAATCAGCCACGAACCAGTGGGATCATGTCAGGTCTGGCGACAACCCAGCCGACCTGTGCTCCCGAGGTGCGAACAGCTTCAGGCAACTGGACACGTGGACGAGAGGGCCGAACTTCCTGCAATTGCCCAAACAGGACTGGCTCGTGTTCGAATTAAAACCCCCTACGGAATTAGAACTGGAGATCAAAGGCGTAGTGATAGCAACCAACGTCGTCGAAGCGTCACCCATTCTATAGCGACTGGTCAGGTTTTCTTCCTGGATGAAGACGCTTCGTTCGCTAGTTTGGTTAACCAGGTTCAAGAGACATTTGCCAGTCATGAAAGGGCTACGGCCCTCAGGTCGGATACGGGTCGGCCCGATAGGTCCCGATGAGCTACAAGCGGCAGAGAACGATATTTTCAGAATGATACAACGCGGGGCTTTCTCCCGAGAACTCAAGAGGGCGGAAGAAGTGGGGCCGACCAATAAAGACATGCCATCTCCAAGAAGCGAGCTGAAGCGTTTAAACCCCAAACTCATCGACTTCGACACAAAGTATCCTATACTGCTGCTTGCGAGACAACCTGTAGTTGTGCTAATGATCCAACACGTCCACGCCGGGGAGGGACATGCCGGGGAAAGTCACGTGACGAGCGTCATCCGAAAGCGCCTTTGGTTGTTGAGAGGACAAGAGACTGTAAAACGCGTAATCCGACGATGTGTGCAATGTAGGAGACGCAATGCCGCGGCGGGCAAACAACTCATGGCCCCACTACCAGGATGCGGGCTAATGGCCGTTCAGTGACACCGGGTTGGACTATTTCGAGCCCTTGTGGATCAAATGCGGGAAAGGATTAGGAAAGCGATATGGATGTATCGTGACGTGCATGAAGTCACGCGCGGTACACCTGAAAGTCGCACATTCGATGACGACCGATTCGTTTCTACGGGCCTTGCAAAGATTTATCAACCGAAGAGGCGCACCGGCCGATATATACTCAGATAATGGATCGAACTTTGTGGGCGCTCACCGGAAATTGCAGCGTTGGCACAAGAACATAAACAGGGACGATTTGCAGGATCAAACTTACGGCATACGATGGCATTTAAACCCCCCACAGGCCAGTCACCGAGGCGGCATATGGGAACGCATGATCCGGTCCGCCAGACGGATATTGCTGTCAATCATGGAGCAGCAGCCGCCCGACGACGAGACGCTGAACACCGTCATGACTGAGGTGGAGAGAATCCTGAACAACCGCCCCCTGGTTCCAGTATTGAACGGCGACCCCACCCACCTGGCACTCACCCCGAACGACATATTGACGTTAAGTTCAAACGAAGGTTTCCAAGGGCCGGTAAACCTTCGTGGAAGCTACCTTCACGTATGGAAGCAAGCGAACTATCTGGCCAAGGTCTTTTTGAGGCGATGGCTGCGGGATTACCCACCGGCTTTGCAGACTCGACAGAAGTGGCTGGCCAAAACAAGACCATTCAAAGTTGGGGACGTGGTTATGATCGCCGACGAACGCGCACATTTCAGCGCTTGGTCCTTGGGAGTAGTTACGGAAACCATCAAAAGCACTGACGGAATGATAAGAACGGTGAAGGTGAGGACAGCTAACGGAGTGCTCATTCGTGACATACGCAGTATTAACCTACTCGAGAGCGAAGACGGAGGAGCTGATAACCCTGAGGCCCAGCAGACCTTTTCACACTAGTCACCGAGGTGGATAAAACAACACCATATATATCACACGGTCTCCGTCAAACACGTTACAGTGCTCGCGATCTTTTCGTTGACATTACAGAAGGTTCCTTCCGATGTGTGGTTATGAATGCGATCCCATTGTACATCCCGACACATACACGCATGCATGACGCACTCTACATCCCGTAAACCCATCAAACATGTGACAGTGTTCGTTGTTTTGCTTTTTGTTGACGTTACCGAATGCCCCTTGCATATGTGGAAGTAGCGGAGCTCAGGTCACACACACATGCTACATTTTACTCGTTTTCTTGCCACGCGGTCTTTTGTTGACATTGCAGAAAGTCCTCCTTTGATGTGTAGTCATACCTGTGATTTCATTGTAACCCCGGCACACACACACACACGCACTCACACACACACTCAAGCACGTACATCCAGGACCGGACGGCCCCTCACGAAGACAACGTCTATGTGACCATTCACGCCCGACATCGGTCATTTGGTCCTGTGGAAGATGTAGACTAGCCTCACGTCTATGTATCCAATGGGTTAGGTGCGACCAGTAGTAGAAAGTTGACGACGAGCATTAGACGCGCGCACTGACAGCATGGCCTAGGCAGGTAGGAAGAATCAGTACCTTTATACCGAACCTTTGACTTTGCTAAGGATCCAGGAGGATTTTGGTGGGCGGTGTAACAGCCGGTCGTGGAAAATCCCCCTTTTTCCCTCGCGATTCAGTGTTTTCCCAACATCACTCATTTCCATACATCATTGACTTTTCTTTACGAACTGGTTGTTTTTCTGGACCAATTGTTGTTTGTTCGCGCCCAGAGCGCTACTTCGGCTAAGGACCAAGAGTGAAAGTGGTTCAAAACGAGGTCGACGGAAACCTCGTAAAAGTTCGTCCAGTAAAAAGTAAGCAACCGAAAAACGGTGACGTCAATTTCAAACGTCAGAAAAGATCGTAGAGGAAATGGATCCAAAGTGGTGTCCAGAAACGGTCATTTTCTTAGAACGATCGAGGTCACTGCAAAAGCATAAGATATCGGTCTATCATCAAATGCTTGTGTTAGGCGGTCCTACACAGTCAGCAATATGGTGATGCTGGACCTGCCACGTAGGAGACCGTGCTAAAAAAGTAGTAGGTAGTCCATGCCCTTTGAGATGATCTAGAGTGGCAGATCACAGAAAGCTTTCAAAGACCTTGCCACCTAGGTTGGTGAGGCTAATCGGTCTGTGGCTATCCGGGAGATGACGTCCGCCTTTAGGAAAAAGAAGAGTTGTTACTGCTTTCTTCCGACAGTTGGGGAAAACACCGCTGTCTAGATATTTACGAGAAGGGAGTGTATAGGTAACGGAAATAACCTCGACTGTTTCCTTAAGACTTCCAGGGTGGACCATGTTCGGACTCATAGAACCACATGGATCAAGCAGATGCAGCATTTTGTGTACACCGGCGAAACAGATTTTAATATGCTCCAGCGCTGGGGGAACTGTGGGGTTTTGGATCACTGGAAGCATGATCGTGGAAGAAGCGTTGAGGATGGAGCTGAATTAAGGCCTAAAGGCTTCTCCCTCTCGTTCTGGAGAAGTGGTTGGAGAGCCATCGGTAGCTGTGAGACAAGGACAGAGGGCTAGGTCTGCCGGGCACACCTAAGGCATTGGTAAAGGAAGAACTTATTGCTTCGGGCTTGAACAAGGAGGTCTCTTAGCTGGACCCGAAAGTATTGCCTGATCCTAGGTTCTCAGAGACTTCCGATTGCCATGAAGTCATTTGCATCCATCTTTAGATCTGTGAACCTGTAGACTGCAAACAGTCGCGCTCGCTCTTCTGACAGCGGACGCATTCTTCTAAAAAAGGCGCTTCTTTCCATTGGTCTTGCGAGTTCAAGGCATGAACAGGTAGCCAGCCGTGTAACGACCGGTCGTGGAAAATCCCCCTAAAACCCTTGTGATTCAGTGTTTTTCTTAACGTCAATCACTTGCTTACACTATTGACGTATCTTTACGGACTGTTTGTTTTTATGGACCAATTGTTGTTTGTTCGCGCCCAGAGCGGCCGATTCGGTAACCAATAACTTTGCCTAGTAGTATAATACCAGTTAGCCCTCACGAACACCCAACCACAATACCAACGACCCCACATTTAACTAAGACCATTGTGCCTCATTTCCAACATCCGTACTCTCGTTATTTTGCTCACGCTAACCCTCAGCTGGAACATCTCCCAGACTGCGATCCTCCCTTTTTCAATTTCAGAACCACCCGGCCATCACGTTGCCTGGCTGTAATATATCGTGCAGACAGCTTGTCTTTTTCTCTGCCCGTCTACAACCACGCCAAAGGCTGGCTACCGCGAATACGATCTAGCAACGGGGTTCACCCAAAACAAGTCCTGGTATCACTGCATACGTTACTCTGAGGCTTACTGAAGAATTCTCACTACAAGACCCTTCCGATGTCGAAGCTGCCGTGCGAGGACTTCTAATTATACTGTGATCGGTCCAGATTCGGCGATGCCCGCCTCTTTTCCATGAGAAAGCGAACAAAACCGCAGTCAACCCTTGCCCAAAAAGCCCAACATGGACACAGAAAACCCACAAGAAACTCAACAAAATGATGTATTTGCCAATTTACCAGCATAACCTGCCTATTGCAAAGGTCTTTACTCTTGTCTTGCCTTATTTTGTTCCGCATGGACACGACATTCCGATTGTTGCTTATTCCTTCCTGGAACTCCATCCATCCTCCACCAGCGGCGAACTGCTGACACCAGATGACACACATCACCTCTCACGAAAATTGTCTCACCTTTTCAAGGGGTACTATTCCTTTTCACATCCGCAAGTCTATGAAAATTAGTATTCCTCTGCGAACCTTCGTGAAATTCTTCCCTGCCTCCTTTGTCTCAACGTCAATTACTTTTTTAAGTGAACATGAATATGCAGTGCCGACCTTTTCCTCGCATTATTCTTGTAAATATCGTATTTCCTGCGTCCTAAGCCAATGTCCGTCTGAAACTTCCTATATCCGGCTGATTCACTACTATTGCCGCCGTTGACTTGAAATCAATTAGTGTTCGCCGTGTGTTCCTTGCTTGTTTTGATTCATTAAAACTCTCGGCAGCCTTATTCCATTGTTACCGTGATTTGCTAATCTCTCCTTCAATTTTGTGAAATTTTCCATTTCATTCGGTGATATTGTAAACTCTGATCATGCTTACATGCGTGCTTCTTGACCACGGTCCAGAAATATACCATTATTATTATTATTATTATTATTACTGTGTCATATCCTTGTTCTGGACCTGTGTGACGCACGTGCTCCTTTCTCACACGCTGCAATTCGGATTCTCGCTTGTTGAGTCCTTGTGATCTCATTATTGAGGTTTGTATCGTTTTGGTGTCAGTGTTCATTCAATAATCCAGTATCGTAGAATATCACGGATAATCGCCTTTTGATTTCGAGATTCGTTGCGAATTTGGCTACGCATTGCTCAACCGTGTGTCACAAGCAGCACCAAAGCACTGTTCGGTTAGCCTGTTGATCACGTCCACTTCGAGTTCCCAGTTCATGCCCTCAGACTGGATCTGTAGGTAATTCCTGATCTGTTGAAGTTTCCATGTGAGAGGTTTGTAGCTTTCCTCTTTCACTATCTCAGCTGGCAGAAAGTTCCACAGTTCAGTCGCCCTCATGGAAAGACGGTAGACCAACGGTTGCCCAGCCGGTAGCAGCTTCATGAGCATCATCGAGTGCCCGTTGTGCACTAGTGGCCAAGCAGGGGAAACTCTGCCTGCAACTCGGTGCCCATTTCAGTCCGGAGCGGTCGTCGGATGCACATCAGGTCACGTAGCACTCTTCGATGTGCTCCCGGAAACAGACACGTTAACTGAAGCCGCCTGTCGCGACTGATCCCCTATAGTCCAACAACGAGATAAATCACAGCTAGCAGCACTAGTCCCAGCTTTACAACTTTAGAGGCCCTACTGGGCAAAGTGCCGACTCCGCCACACTCCAGTCTATAACGAAAGTGTGGGGTGTAGAGGAGTCCAAGGGTACCATTAAGTGGCTTCCCAAAAGTTAGACGGATGGCACCATAGATGCTCCACGCCGAGGCACATACCGTATCAGTGTTACTGCTGGTTTTCAGCGTAGATGACACTATCAGCCCCAGGTCTCCTTTGCCAGTGGACACCCGAGGAGTAGCTCATTGAAAGGAGTGGGGGTCGTCAGGCCTAGCTGCAGCTGGGCAGACTTTGCCCATTGATTGGGAGAGTCAGCACTTTAGACCGCTGGGTTAAAGCACCAAGATCAGTCCGCAGTGCCCCGTGATCCGCGGTAGTTTTGATCGCGCACCAGATTTTCAGTTCGTCGGCATGGAAAGGAAACTAGTTGCCGTGGCAAGTCGCTGATGAAAGCCACGAATAACAATAGGCCTAAAGCTGAGCCTTGTGGTACTCCGCTGGAGGCATCACTCCACTCACATTGTGACGAAGCTACCTCCACAAAGAAGGACCTCCTCTTCAGGAAGTCTCCAATCCACGTGAGCAATTTTTCTGTCACTCCTGATGATCTGAACTTATTGAGCAATAGGTGGTGAGGCACATTTTCAAAGCTTGGAAGAAATCATCGTAGACAACTTCCGTAGAGTGGTCTTCCACTCTAGCTTCTGCCCAATGTTCGCGTACTAGCCAAAGGTCTGACAGACGGGCTCGGCCTTTCCGGAAGCCATGCCGCTGGTAGCAAATAAGCTCATCAGTACTGGGGTACTATTGCTGCTGCGTCGATACTATGCTTTCCGTGATCCTTCCGGCCACACACGTAAGGCTAGCTGGACGATGATCCTTGGCGTTCGTCTTTTTGTCGTCCTCGAGCTTCAGGCTGGCAAGGACTTTTCCAATTCGGATGGCAGTTTACCTTGTTCAGTCGAGCTTTGAAGCAGTCTTGTTAGTAGAGGCGCGACAATTTTGCCTAATTCCAGGAGGACCAATGGATGGACCCCTTTAAGGCAGGGCGACTTATATGGCCGGAGCCTTCGCTGAGCCTCGGCGACACCCCCCCCCCACCATAAACGGTAGCCATTCCACGGTGATTGCACTCAATGGATTCTGAGATGAAGGTGACCCCTCCTTGGCATAAACGTCATCATGTCACGAAAATAGTACTAATTTGTAATGCTAGCAGTCCGTGATTACTTCATTAAGTGGCAGTGTTTGTATCCCAGGGCGATCTTTAGTCCCTCTTCTCAGGCACGCAAACACTCTTTTCGATGTCGAAAAAGAATCGGCTGCTAGTCTCTCCTTGTATTTGCGTCTCTTCCTGGCCTTCGGCGTCGAAAGCCAATTCCGGATATATTTGTAACCGTCGTGTCGCCTGCCGAGTGATAGAAAATGTCATCAGGCTCGGTACCTTTTTCGCATTTGATCATGCCATTCCCCGTTAAACCATGGCGGTCCCTTAGCACGACTTCGTCGCCTGTGAGGAGGTGCAACCAACCTAACCAATAGTTATTTTCCAATTTAAGGAAACTTCGGGCTTCATCCACCGTACGACCACCCGGAATGTTAGTCTTCACACGCAATGAGCAGCGGATTTTCCCCACTTCTGAACAAGAAGTTAACGAAATTAAATAAGTCAGATCCTCCGGGCAACGGAATTTCTATCGTAATTAATGCGGAATATAAATATGGAACAAAAACAAATCATAACTCTGCATATCGTGCTTCGTCGTGCACGTTCCCAGGCCGATATTAAGAATGGAGCAGACCTAAAGGTAGCTGAAGGACCGAAACGAAATGTCCGAACGGATGGCAAAGGGACAGGAAATTGAGGCAGTCAGACAAGGGGTAGGGAAAGGGAAGAAATAGCCAATGTCAAAGAACTAAGCGAATTCAGTGAACATTTTCCCATAGGCAGCGAGCTACGACGCTTCAGTCGCCACAACATCCACTTCGTCACTGAAGATAGATTCCCATGGCAGGGCGGCAGCCTCTTTCATTTCAGCAAACGATACGGGGACGAGTTCAGTGCACACTGCGAATTCTGATGGGCAAGCGCACAGCGCCCCCAGAGGATGAGAAGAATTGCGTAATCTCCGGAGCCCAGTGGTGGAAGAAGTCCGACCCCATCCACGCTAGAAGTTGGCGGGGGGGGGGATACTTGGCCAAGGATGGATGCCCGATCGGCCCGACTCCTAGTCGTTTCTAGCACATGCCGATGCGAAGTGAAGTCACACACGGTTTCGTGTAGACGACGGGAGAACCTGCCCGTGGACATTTTGCAGCCCCTCGATACCCAGCCGATAAGAGGAGCTTTCAAGTTTCCAAGAGCCATACAATGGACATCTGTTACCCATCAGTGCATGGAACCCGGAATACCTTCGCAGGTCAGCCCCCGGAGTACCTTACATGATCCCAAGCACTATTAGAGGAGTGTTGGAGAGATCAGTTCAGTTAGGCTCAAAGGAAGCTTGCGGCAGGGGCCAAAAGTTGCCCTGTTCCCTACACTGTGAGCCCCTTGGATCTCCGGGTGCTGCCATAAGCGAAAAGGCCAAGCCTTCTCCAATCTTCAGTCTTCCGGTAAAGGGCAGTGGGAAGTCACCCGTACAAGCCCTATGGCAGCATACCCTGCGGACTCAGCTAGATTCACAAGGATTCGACGGGAATGACGAGCCTGGTAACCGTAGCTTTCGAGTGGTCTGGGTTCTGTCCGGAAAATTTAAAGTCTTGAGGCAGCACAGGAGTACGCGGCTGAGGCCCAAATGTTCCCGCGCCTTTTGATTATCTTGTTATATGAATGCCACAGGTGGGCTGAAAAATGGTTTGCTGGACAACGGGGCAATAAAAAGGTGGGAAGGGTTCAAAATTAAAACCTTGGAAGTGTCTCGCATCTGGTATGGCCGGTGAACTGGAAGATAGGGCATTGAAAAATGCCAAGGGGTTCGGAAAACTAGCCTTGATTGCATCTTGTGTCTCCTGTTGCCGGTGACCTCGAGGACAGATCGCTTGACAGAGGAAGGGATTTCAGCTTTCCAGCAGCCCTTTAAGCTTGAGTAGCGGAAACAATTCTGTTGTGGAAAATCTGTTTAACTTCAAAATGCGGAATTGATGAACCGCGCTCCGCGCGCCGCCTCGAAGTTTTTAGACATGAGTCCGCGGAACTTGCTATGTCCGCTTGAGTTCTGTTGTCAGTTTGATGCAGACTTCTGTTTAATTATGGTTAAGGATTCTAGGTTTTTTCGTTATTTTCGCATAAATGTACAAAAAACTGTGAGTGACGAAACAGTGAGGACTCCGACGGCTGATACAGAGAGCAGCAGTATCAATGTAAAAGCAAGAACCTTGCCCATTTCTAGCTTCATCCATGAGTGCGGACCGCACCCAGAGGCACATGCAACGACCACTGCCAGCCCCTTGGCCCGCCAGTAGGTCTGTCACCAGCGCTGGCCTTACAGCTTACCCAGGGTTCCGTTCATTCCGCACGAACAACTCAGGCACCCTTTGCATGCTATCCAAAGGTGGACACCATTCGTAAAGGGAAAGTGGTAGATGATCCCGTCCGAACAGCATCACGCAACTTGTGTTTAACTGCACTATCGGCCTTAAACCATCAAGTTGGGAACCAGTGGAGTGTTAGATTTCGATGTGTTGTTCACTTGTGTGTTGGTATGTGGGGGCGGACACCCGTCGAATGATGATGGGGAGGCAGATACCCATACCTGGTGACCCACGACTGCATTTTTCTGTTCGGCTTTATAGTTGTCCTACGCGGCATGGAATTCCGCCTCCTTTTACGTCTTCTCCCTGTTCATCCACGTGGTCCTCTAGGATTCGTTTTTCTCCTCCCGGTTTTGCTTTTAATTTTTATATTTTCTCGTATCTTTTCATTGGCTCTCGGCGTCCTCGCTTTTTAAGTTTTGCCACCGTCTATCTTATTTCCATCCTTCCGTTTTTTCTCGTCTTTTGACGTATCAATCATGTTGCTTATTTTTTTTAATTTTCCCCTCCCTCGCTTTTTTCGCTTCATGATTTTGTGCAACCAGCCGTCTGAAGAGTAGCATGCCAGACCCTCTTTTTGTCCCCCGTTTGGTTTTGTCCAGTAGGTTGCACCAAGGACAAAGTGCTTTATACTCAGTTGCCTTGCCTGTATGTATTGGAAACTTTGAGTCATGGTTTTCTGTGGCCAGCATTGGTGTCTCCTCCACTTGGTCCCCCGCCTGATGTGAAATATACGACTGTTATCGGTCAGAGGGAGAATGGACGGGAAATATGGATAACCTGGCAGCTCAGCCCCAACATTACACCGCTCTCGAACAGCATCCGATTCTCAAGCTGGATGCAAGCAAAACACATTTGTGTCAGAATCACACTAACAGGAGCACCCCCTAGCCACCATGGCAACTCTGTACTTTTGGCAGCAATCCGAAAGCTGTATTCAGATTTTGGAATTAGACATCTGGGTACGGCTCGGCCGCATGATTTTCAATTTGCCTTTTGGTGGCCGTTTGGAAATCGCTTCAGTTCAGCCCAACTAGCACTGGACGTTGAGTGGCCAAAGCCATTCGTGCCTCCGAGTAGTTAGGTTTTCGATGAGTTTCCGTAGATTTACTCGGGCACCGCGGTTTGTTATCTGGTGAGTCTCTCCGTCCTATGAATCCTTCATTTTGAATGCATGCAACATCCTCGACCCCACCCCCACAATTTGACGTGATTTCTTATGTGAACTGATTTGCCGTTGAATAATGTCAACTTCCTCTATCGCGGTAATAACGACTTCACCACGGAAGTCAGAAGAGGCTACCTTCTCCAACAGGCAAGGTTCTTCCCCCCTCTACGACCAGTGTCCCATTCCTAAGTCACGAATTGACTGTTCAGCGTAAAACACTCTCGGCGGGTGCTCCAAAATCCTAAGCCTGAGGATGGGCTGCGGAGATGCAGTAACTAGAGGCCACCGTATTTACGTTTAAGGGTGTGAAGGCCAGTCCCTGGTTCCCGATTACCAAATCTCTCTCGGCATCCCAGGCAGCCGATCAGGTGTGAAGAATATCTAAGCAGCAAATTCGTGCTATCGGTAAGGTTTTACGGGACTCTGAGAAAAGCCGGGAGCATGTCATCCGTTTTGGCTGCTTTCTCCATACGGATCGCCTTCATGACACTTGCCACTAGGTGTTTAACTATCTCAGGCCCCCTTTTCCATTTGAAATCGTTACGCTCTTCTGGTAACCCGTGGGACCAAAGAAGTACACGGGGTTCTTACCAAGTAAGGCTCCGCATAGACACTCAGGCATTACTTCCCCAGTGGCAAAGCTCGAGGAGGGAATAAAAGTTCTCGATCTAGTGTCGATTGACAAGCCAATTCACCCAAGGTTCTGAAACGGGGGGCGAACCCAGAAACCCCACTTAAAGACAATCCGAAGCTCAGGGCGCCGCCTATCGTCCAGGCAACCCGCCCTTGAGAATCGAGCTCCGATGCCACCATCTGATATCCCTATAATCATTCTATCTCGCGTTTCGAAAAGTACCCTGGGTAGTATGTCTAATGCTACAAGGTGCCTGTCGGCCGCGTAAGCTATCCTGGACCATACCATTGGTAAACTGCCCCTGTAAAACGACGTGAATCGCCCACATCCGAAATTAGGTACCTCCATTGAATGCTGTTGTAGCGAGGTCAGCGTACCAGAAGAGACAACTGATGCGGTCATGCAAAATGATATAGCGAATAAGAAGAAAAACAGCAATGAATCCCGCGGATTACGCTTTTGAGCAATGCTAAGCCAACTCGCACGAATCCCGGAACCTAAACGAGATTACCTGGCAGCCCCTACAATACTGGACCATAAAATGAACGACGTCGCACAATATATAAAACCCTCAAATATGCGATCACTCACGCAAAACTAGAGCCCAGTTCACGACGTGACGCAAACGAGTAGGTGAGTCACACAGATCCAAACAGAATATGGCAAAGTCACACCTTGAACGCGAATAAACAAAGGTTGACTCACAAAATCTTAAGTGGAACGAAACACACCAATAATGTATACAATCGGGTATTTTCACAAATTCAGGGTAACAAAGTGTTCCCGGCGGATTTTCTGCTACTACTGCTGCAGAGCCTACCAAAATCCGTCCGACCCTAGCAGAGTCAAGGGTTTGGAATAAGGATACTTATTCTTTCTACCTTCCCGATCCCTGTTGTCGTCGTGCAATACTATTACTGCTGGCGTCTATAATCTGCTGACACGTATATGCACCACCACACGCGATTTGGCGGTTGAGTCGGTGAGTTGTTCCTTCGTAGCGAAATATGATCCTCTTCTCTGTGGAGCACTGTCTGTAAGGACTCCTGCATGTCCGCTAGTGCAAATGACAAATATGTACACGGGCTTTGAGTCTATGTGTCATGTTTGAGCAAGCAGCCATCCGTGTGTGCCTGCGTGTAGTTGAGTGAGTGTGCGTGAGTTAAAACCACGATGGTTACCATTGTAACGTTATTCCGCTTGTGAGTAACGCGTAGCCCAATTAATGAATCCCAAAGCCAGAAAGAGGTTTATTCACTGATTCTACGTTATTGAGATAGAAAATTTTACGTGCATGGAATTATGTACAACCCCCAAATGTGCGGAGAAACTTTTTGCAACGGAGACCACAATTTTGCAAAGGTCGCCGCCGGATACGTCCGTTAGGGCAGTCCGAGTTCAAATCAAAGTTATGCCATGACAGCCAAGCAAATTATAAACCAATGTCCAGGCGTAGAAGCTGATGCTTGCTGTATTTGTTCGAGAGTCAATAAGATAAGGTGCATGGTCCCAAAAGTGCAAGTACGTGACTGCGACTGGGGAGGATCTCAGCACATGAACGTTTAACCCTCCACTAAATTTCCGATGAAGCGGTCAACATCCAGCGAGCAGATGAGGGGTAGTGATTCCTGCCAACCTACCTAGACCCTATAGGTAGTGCATGCATCGGTTGCCCTTGGCTTCATCTCTAGTTGGCTGGTGGCAGACAGGCTTGTAGGTTTTCTTGAAGTTATGCTCCATAAACTCGTGCCATAGAGTCTTATCTGAAGATGATACTTCATTATTGATATGCATAGAAACAGGCAGTGATATGATTGGGATGCTTAGACAGTTTGGAGAAGGTGAGAAACAAAAGGCTTCCCGGCTTAGAGTGAAGTACATGGCCCAATGAAGACTGATAATTGCCGAAGAAGTATAGGGCTGGATACAAGGTGCTTGAAACATCGGAGATTTAAACGCGTGGTGTAATCACTTTTGACCGGCCGTGGTCAAACGGTTACCATCGTGGACTTTGGGCAACAAGGACCCAGGCTAGGTTCTCGCCACCGCCGGCCACTTTACATTTTGGCGGTTTCTCATTGGCCTCGAGTTCCCTTCCTAAGCTGCTGTGCAGTGTTCTGTAATAAATAAAAGAAGAAAATCAAAAAAGTAATTGTTATTTTTTTTACAAAAGCTCGTTTGGCGCAAAACTTACATCCATTTAAATAGATATTGGATCCATACACAGATTGGAAGTTCCGGAAATGAGGGCTTTTCTACTAAAGGTCAAGTAGTGATTCCTCCAAAGCTTCGGCCACTTCTCAAACAGATCCGCGTCGTGTGTTAATTTGGAGTTTCGGCAAACTAACTCCATGATAGATCGAGACAACCGCATCAAAATAGATGCAAGATTACTTCAAAGATTGTGTGAGCTGTTGGGACAGACAGGAGAATGCATGAGAGGTGAACAAATAAACTCATCTTCAGTTGACTTCCGTGAACATGCTTGTATTTCAGTTCTCGGAAATCGAGCGACGAGTAGCCAATTCAAACAGATCTCATAACCAGAAAAAGAATAATTCGCAGTTTCTACGGTACTAAATTGCAATTCGCAAGTGGTACAAATATATACAAACCTCAAGTATGCTGCCAAATAGACTCCATACTCAAACCCAAAGGTTCAAAGCCCCGTGGCTCAAGCGCGACAATCAGAAACGGTTCAGGGTCAAATTCATATGTCACTAAATCGCATAGACAATTTAATAAATTCGATAAAAGAATTGGGATATCTGAGCGGCCCAATCTAAGGATGGCCGGTGGTAACCAGTCCGATACAGGGTGAAAAGACATTTTGATATTTGAAATTAAAGGCTCAATTTCGTAGGGGAGGAACGTTACAGAAGAAAAAGGCTCATGTGAAGGTACCGGTGGACTTGAAAAAAATGGTGCTGTGTCATTAGTTAGGGAAGAAGCCAAAAAAAGTGTTAAGTGCTTTTGCTAAGTCTGCCGGTTTGTCGAGGCACGTGTTATTGAAAGAGGTAGAAGAGATAGATGAAGTTGTTTTGGGATTCCTCGACATCATCGGTTTTGCAAGAATCTCGACTTCCTTGGAATCACGTAAGGCCCTGTGTTCCTGTTGTATTATCTCACTCTCGGAGTACAGTTTTATCATTAAAGCCGAGATATTTAACTGTATAAACAGTAAGAAGTCCCTTGTTTTAAGATCAAAGCATTACTCTCAAATAAAGCGATGAATAGCCAATTCAAACAAATCTCATAACCAGAAAAAGAATAATTCGCAGTTTCTACGGTACTAAATTGCAATTCGCAAGTGGTACAAATATATACAAACCTCAAGTATGCTGCCAAATAGACTCCATACTCAAACCCAAAGGTTCAAAGCCCCGTGGCTCAAGCGCGACAATCAGAAACGGTTCAGGGTCAAATTCATATGTCACACAAATAAACAAATTTGCGAAAGTGTAGTTCATGGACGAGATTCTCAAAGTAACGTCAACTACAGCCAAATCCACAAATCAGGTAGAACAAACTCGGGGAATTTCAACACTTGTTCTTTGCACCACCGGCCAAAATCCTTCCTCGAAAATAGTTGTATGAGGTTCAGGATGAGGTCATGATTCTCACTCTACCTACCTATAAATTATTTTCAGTGCTTGTGGTTACTTACTTCCCGTGTCAGCTGCGCGCAAAACAGGTCTTCGTGTTAGTCCTTATTCGCACAATCTATAGGGAATCAATTTCAAGTTCCGCTGCACAACTTGAGATTGGCATATTCATTAGAAGACTGATACACACAGGAAGACGCACGATGGAAATGGAGACGTTTCAGAGTAAAGCTTTTCGCTGCACGAGCTTAGTCTAGGTATTTTAAACAGTAAACTATTGCAGCAACTGATTAAACTAAGTTAATTCACAAACATGAGCGCAGAAGGTGGACGCAAATGCAAAGCTCAAGTGATAATGAGATATCGCGTAAAGTGGAAAGGTCAAGAAGCAGTGGAATTACATAAAATTAACATACCAAATTTTCTGAAAGGACTGAAAATCGGTTTCTGATTATAAATTGGATTCGAAAACAAGTGTACGACAGACACTATTGAAGCACACATGAACGCGGAAATTGATCGAATACTGAAACCTATCAGAGTATCCCAGAATTTTTCTGTGTACAAAAAAATGTGAGGAACAATACTCTGGGAAATGTGAATATATGTTCTTCTTCAAAGGCCGGAATAGTTTACACAATGTGATTCCAGCTAATGAGTCTCACATGAACTGTTCAGGTGGAATCTTGGCGATTTTTTCTTCTCAAGTCTGTGCACGCTGCGTAAAAACTGGAACTCAATATATTTTGCAACTGTTCAGGAAAAATGGGTCGAGTTGAATAGTTGTATAGCGTGAAATGGAATAAAACGCTGAATAACTGAGTGACTGCCAGAAAATCGCCCAAAATGGAGGAAAACGGAGACTGTACTGTCGTTTGACGTATTTCACGGGAGATTTGATGGAGGTACTTGTGCTGGATGTTTTATTAGACATATAGCTTTCTAAAAGAACATAGAGTCCCACATCAACCACAAGAGAATAGACCAAAATCGAGTCAGCTTCAAGAATGAGGCAATTTATTTCGGCTATCATGAAAATCCAGGGGAACTGTCGGCGTAAACCCAGCTCAGGTATCGGTAGCTTCTGACCATGTTTTTTCGGGGAGCTGTTGTCTGCTCGCAGACCGGGAGTAGCGGGCCACAGACTGTGTTCAGCAGGGAAAGCAGACAGGACACTGATCTGAGCATCTGCACCAACCAGAAACCGCATTCCAGTAGACGACCGAAAATGTAGAAAACGTGACCAGGTTCGGAACCAGGGGCAGCGGTCTCCATTACTGACTTTCTGTCTCTTTTCCCAAAGCTGTTTCTTGGAAAGCATACAATGACTGTCAACATCGCGCCTGCCCCCCCAAAACGTCAGTGATAACAATGATATGATTGCCGAAAAGAAGGGGCAGAGAGGTTGCCCCGTGATTTCGAGCTGGAAAATAAAAGGCTCTGAGTGACATGCTGGAGGACGGCATTCATCTGGGAGGTAGGGTTGGCAATATGCTCTTGGAGGTCGGAGATACAATCGCAAGCCGACGTTTTCAACTTCGTAGAGGCCAGCTTGTTTGTAGGGTTCCCCTCCAGGAGTCGGTCAGCAGTGAATGCCAGTTCCCCGAACGAAGTCTCTGAGTTAATGGACGCAAGAATATCTTTGGTCGACGGGGGAGGCTGCTTCAGCCACAGGTGTCTTAGCAAAAATTAGTCCGCTATAAGTGACCCTAACAAATGCTTCATGTATGGTGGAGGTTGAGGAGGCTTGTGATAGCCAAGAGAAAGCTTTGTGAACAAAGTTTCTATGCTATGGAGATCAGGTAATCCGATCCGTTGGATGATTGTGAGCTTCACTTTGTCGTGGGGATTGTTTGGTGGAGTTTCATCAGTGCGACATAAACTTCCCAGGCAAATTCTGCAGGAAGTCCTTAGATAATGTAATATTACAGTTTAGACTGGCTGCGCACCCTGCTGACGTGGAAAATCGCCTTTATTAGTGCAAACCACAGGCGGGGATTTGAAACACAAAATGGAGGTAGTTTCATAGCTACTGAAGCTACACGGACTTTGTGGTTGATTTCAGTACCATTATAATCCGTGTCGGATGAGTGTGGTGCTCAAAATATATTGGTATGGCTTGAAATTGATAGGTAGGAAGGACAATATCCAGGGGTAGAAACGCGGGCTTATCACTTTGTTGTGCAAAAGGCTGATGCAGTGTGATTTCAAACGCTTTTATATTAAGATTGGATGACCGAACCTTTATACTGAGGGACCGTATGTGTTTGCGCTTGCGTCAGTAGAGTCAGCTGACTGCGGATCGATGGGCAAACGAGGCAAACGAGAGGAGACGTTAAAGCCGGGATGAGGAAAGGTTCTAACCGGTAAACTTCGAGGCCGAGGAGTAGAAATAAAAATAAGCTCCAGAAGTTCAAATAGAAGGCATGCCAAGGCACATGAGCAAAATGTTAACTAATTTTCAAGTATAGTGGTTGACTCATGCTGTACTTACTTGAGGGTCAATAAGGTAAATAGCGAAGTCTCAAAAATACAAGTAGGCGAAAACGACTGAGGGGGACTCCCGCACGGGTGAATTATAACCGTACGTAAAATCACTTTCAGTAGGTTCAACAATAAACAGGAGCTTTTAGGGCGATTTTGCTCTCCAGCCAAAATGTGGAACAAACAGACCTCCATGTGCATGTAGATGTGAGTGGTCGTTGGGGTATGAAAGCAGCAATTACGACATGCGGAATCGTTTTGTAGATGGCAGAAAACAACCGGGGACTTATTACACCACAATGGTCTAGTAGGAAACAGTAACAAACATACTTGTCGTTTACAGCTTGCATTCGGCGAAAAAATCGATACACGCGGTAGTCAAACATTCTACTCGGTGGCCAAGGAATAGCCTAGACACAAACAAGAAGAGAGTGGAGCTTAGGATGTTAGGTATCCAAACTCTTGTGTCAAAAGTTGGATCACAGAAAAGCTGTCATACGAGGATGGTCGGGTCGTAGATGGAACAGACTTTTTAAGGCCAAACCACCCTTTTATTATCCTTAGCTTGTGCGTTTGATTCCATTACTTCCCACCGAGATCCTGGAGACCTTGCCTCCTTCAACTCAACCACAAGAGTAACCAGCCCTCTCAAATTCGTCAGAAGGATGATCATGCCCCCAAACCGTATTCACTTCAGTTCTCAAGGTTCCTCATGATGCTGAATTAGTTCATGGGTCTGGGGCTGATCCCAAATTTTCTCAGATCTTTGGAGGAGGTTGCTTGCCATCTGAAAAAGAGATAACTGAAAGAAAAAGACACGCGGAAGCTCCCGTGAAATGAAGTTTTACTTGGAATATTATTCAACATTTGAAGGAGCAGGGCACTGTGTTTACCAGACGGAGCGGAAGTAACAGAGGATGTGTCCTCCGGAAAAGGAGGGCAAAACAGGTAAAGTGGAACTATCAATCTGTTTTCCTTTAAATGTTTGGTCTTTCCGCAGGACATACGTATTTGGCGACAAAGAAAAATAAAAGAAAACCTGCAAAGACACTACAGAACGAGAAATAATGTGAACGAGCAAAAATAGGAGAACTACTTTTGCTTCATGTACACGGGAAATGCGTGAATAACTGGGGAAAATACCACACCTGAGGAGGGGGGGAGGGTGAGCAAATAAACCTCGGGCTTGGTGAGAAAAGGCGTACTCAAAATTGTGCCAAGGTTCGAGGTGGCCCAGGCCCAAGTCCTCAGTTTCTTCTAGCTCTGCTTTTAGGGCCTGTTGTAGAGAGGTTCCCAAAATCTCTTCTTACAGGCTGTTCTATAAGAATACTACTCAAACCGGAGGGAAGTAATGCCCAACAAAGTCTTAAGTTGGGGCTTAAGCTGTTCCTTGACTGTCGCAGCGCGGATCGATCTTGGAGCGAGCTATGCAACAAGGTGGACGACTTTGTCACACAGTCACCCACGCCCTGTGATCCTATTAGAATTGAATCAAGTTGAAACTTCGGCCGCATTACCTCCATGCCTTCAGTTTCGAGGAAAGTGGTGCTCGTTGTGTTTAGTTCTGTCCCCAGTGAGGTTAACAGAGATGTTTTGCCTGACAGTGAGAGGACGATGCTTCTGCTGTCCGCTGTGTAAAAAATGTCCACGATTCTTGCGCAGTTGTCCATGAAGCAGGCTTTGACAAGCTGCCACTGATTATTAGAGTTCGGTGGTCTGCTCTACCTCGGTTTTTTGGCCTTCTAACTGCTGCATCATAATGCCACTAGAAAAGGTGTTAGACATCATCGAGCTCTCAAGTGATCCACAAATCACGCGGTGGATCGGAAGTAATTGTACTCAAAAGTGCCCCCTGCAAATGCTAACCCGGTTTTTTGCGGAAACTGGGGAGGAAGACGGCTCCAGTGCGGTCGGGTCACGGATCACACGGGAGCATTGATATGCCTGAGTAGTACGTCATCTTTGCAAACGACGCTGCAGAAATGTTGGTTAATCTGGTACCCTAAACCTACTGTTAAACGGCCAGTGTTCGGGTCAAACCTTTATTTGGTGTTCTTCCTGCGGATGGTGACCATCATGGTACGAGGCCAAGAGTGGCTGTCCCCCTCACGTCAACAATACGTGGAAAATTGCCCCATTGGAAAAGGCAGGTAAAATACTGCTCCTGTGGTGTACTTTCCAGCTCTGGCATAGGAATCATGCTTGGTTTGGGGGTTTTTCTGTGAGCACCTCAAATCCACTTCCACAGGTTGCATTTCGCGATGCATATTTTTATCACCGTGTTACCATTACGAAGGAACTCAGAACGAAAGCTCGGAAGAAGGAGCCGCTGAGTGCATGACCGATGAGGATAACGAATGCTGAAGATTAATCAAGGACTTGCTCCAGGATGCTCTGTTGCATGAACTGAACCCAGCCATCAGTTCGCCAGCCCGTTAGTTTCTACAACTCAGGGGTGGCCTTGCCTTAGTCCAGAAAGGCCGTGGGCATCGTGGTCGAACACGGGAGCCCAAAAAATGCTCTAGACTTTCAAGTAATCTACCTAAAGGGCCAGCCAATTCTCGAGAGCCCTACCTGGATGACTACCACCGCAATGTAAGTACTTTATTCCGGGTCAAATGCTTGTTCTCCAGTTATTCAGCCTCATACGTTCGTTACTCCATTTCAGGCCACAGACTTCTCTGGTCACGTGAAAACCCAGGAGAGCCGAGCCCATATATACAATGGCGAACTTACTTTCGTGCTCATTGTAATCAAGGGAGGGCTATAACTTCGTGAAGGACTAATTTCGTCAGTTGCTCAGTCATCTCTGTATCCCACAGTAGGTAGCCAAACGTTTCCTCTTTAGTCCCCATCATCAGAAGAAATGCATGTGGTTGTCCTCCGCGAACGATCATAAATCCTGTCATTGCTGATTTCCATTCAGAGCAGCCGGATAAATTTCGTGATCGATTGCAGTAGAAAGCCATAGCTCACCGAATCTTACAAGGTTACGCTGACTTTTAGGCTCGTCAGAGACTGGTCAGTAGACCCTGACATCCTGTCACTGACTAGTTTGAAACTGTGGACACGACAGGGACATAACTGATTTTGCAAGCAAACATGCTTTACTAAGTACCCAGCTCTTTTGTGCTCTACTAGGAGGCTTTTTAGTATTTTATCCAAACAATAATTCACAGGTTTATTACTTTCATGTGCCTTTTTTGTAGCTTTAGTTTTCTTTGCTTACTTACCGCCCGACATTGGCGCTTACCGTCATCTGACGAAATTGTTTTAGTCGGTGTCAATTAATTGCCAAATAAGCCCCTTGTGTTGTGTTTTGGTGTACATATCTCAACAGAGCAACCTGCGACTGGTATTACCAAGCCCCGAAAAACATTGCCAGAAATAATATCATTTTTCCCCAGATATTCCCCGTGATGCGTAAACAAAGATCGGATAATCCGGCACTGCATTGCCTCATAAGGTTTTTTGGATTAGAAGGTGAGAATTGATCGACTAATGCAGAAGAGAAGGAAGTTAGCACCAGGGCCAGATGGCCCTGAAATGACGAGTTTCTGAAGAAAAAAATTAAGGACTGAAAGTCGGGTGAGGTTTTGGGGCGAAAGACTTCCACTGATGGATTTATTTTATTCTGATTCCGATAATTTGTTCCTGTTCGTCCTCCGGTTTCCAGCCCATACCCCAAACAAAAGATGCAGCCTGTCGGGAAGTTATTTACTTTTTTCCAGTCAATTTTGGAGAAAAAGTACTTCCAAATCTTTTTGGTTATCTAGCTGCTTAAATCATTTTTTTCACCGTTAATGAACCGATACTAAAACTATTGAATTGTATATAGTTTTTGTGGTGTTCTTCCGGGATCGCTGTGGCACTTGTATGTCTCTTACAACTGCTTTGTGTAACAACTGCCTGCCATATCCTAGTTGTGGGGATATAAATGTTCCACGCAGGAGATAAACGTTTCCCACGAAGATTCCAATGCTGTCATGTAGGATCAGGTTCAGCGCCCAAAAAGTAAAATCACTTGATTTCCCTCGTAGGCAAGAGAAAGAAACATTGCTACAGGACCATAATTTTATGAGTTGTGACAATCAACGTCTTGGATTAGTGGAGTAAAGTTGATCTAAAAATGTTGATATGGGGCTTTGCTTTTCCAGAGATACTGGTGAGCTGATTGGCTGATGACTGATCAGGATTTAAGGCCTTGCCAAGCTTTTAGATAGGCCTTAGTATCTGGGTACTCGTGACTTAACGTGGCTTGAAGGTAGGAGATAACCTGAGGGTAGTTTGCCTCTGGTTTTCGAGAGCTGAAGGAAGTAAGAAGTGTTGTAATGGTTTCCTAGTCGGCTTGCCTTTGGGCTTGAATGAGCTAAACCAATGCTCAGATAAATCGGAAGTGAAATATAGTGATCTCCAAATACCTCGGCAGCCCACAGTGGTTAGACTTCAAGGGTTCTGATAATGGTTTATTTTGGATAACCTCGAGGCATGCTGCAACGCAGGATCAAACGGTACAAGTGGAGGCAGAGTATGAATTCCAGGAAGATGATTCGGATACGTGCACTCGTTATTGTTCAGGAGAAAGTATTTAAGTTACCCTTTAAGGCGGCGCCCGGCAAATTTGAACTAAAGGTCGGGTGGTCAAGCCGACCGGGTCGGGGTGGAGCTGGTCGGAAGTAGTAGACTCTCACTCATATATTACAAGAAGAGGGACTGTGCATCGACAGAATCAAACAGAATTAGCGGAAAGTTTGTTGATCTTGAGGAAAAAGAAGTTTCCAAGGGAGACATGAACCAGCTGTAGAGCTCCGCGAAGTATAGCGCGGCTTCGGAATGGAAATCAGACGAAGAAAGGAATAAACTTGCGGACAAACAACAAGAAAAATATTTCGAAGATTACCCTTGTAACTTCCAGCGACCGAATATCGGCTGAGTCAGTTAAATACCAAGTGAAAGAGTCATTTGTAGAGAGAGATTGCCCAGGTGATGGTGGAAGAAGTGGCCGGGCGTAAACTTGTAGTTGTTGCGCACACTGTTTACTTTCAGAAAAGTGGAATGTGATGCACCATAGTGGAAGTGGGAACTGAGCAACAAATCAATTTGAGATGCTTAGCCATGATAGTCGCAGATGCATGGTTTGCAAGAAGGATGAGTATTTAAATGACAAGTAAATATTTACGTATGATTGTCGTTATCTAAGGGCTGAGCATGGTGGCCAGAGGGTTGCAAGGATCAAACTTGTCCGAGAGGACTTACCAAGATAGAGTACCAAATATGAAAAAGCACCAAACAACTGATAAACGCGTTTGCAAAGTTGGGCGGTGAAGTGGTTGACAGGCAAAATACTATCTGTTGGTATTCTTTGTAAAAGGTGGATCATGTGATGACGAAAGGTCAAAGCGCCGCGAAACGGATGTCATTCAGAAGTGAATATATGGCGAGGGCATGAATCTTTGCAAGGTGAGGATATTGCAATGCTACAGCCCTGTGGATGAACAGAAGGACTGATAGAGAGAGCGAACTGTCTCAAAATCGTCGACCTTTGGGATGCTTTGGTGACAAATATCCCTCAGTGAAATATACTGTTTGCACATAGCGGGAAGGAAGCGTATGGCAACATTAAATGTGAACTTTTTAAATAAATTGGTAAATGTGATAAAAAAGGGCGAGTTTTATCTTGGAGATTGGTTAGGTTTACGAATGGGACAGGTGGGTGGTTTGGCACGAATCCTCGTGAAAAAGGATCATGAAAGCTAAGCCGCGTATGGAAACGGTCTTTTAATCCCGCGACAATTATGTGCTAAGGAAAGTAGATTTTGCTGGACGTAGGAAGCTGTAAGTTGAGATGGCGGCGATGGAGACGAGTACGATGATAAATAGGCGAGAACTGGGGGAGATAGTGACATGTTTGCAGCATTTTGGGTATATGAATGGTGTTTTTTTGCCTCACCCGGTTCCGGTGGGTGGGGCTGACTGTGCGCTGGACACCTAACCTGAAAACCACTTTTGGTGGCAGGAGGTGCAATCCGCCATCCTAGCTGCGCCCGATGATCGTTGCATACGTCCTGCACGCCCGATGTGCGCCGGCCAAAGCGGTGGATCTGAACGCGCCCGGCACCGGCGGGCTTCGCTTGAGTGATATTGGCGTTGTCACATAGCTGTAGGGATAGAATAGTCCAGGAGCTTGCTACCAGGTTGTAACAGCCGGTCGTGGAAAATCCCCCTTTTTCCCTCGCGATTCAGTGTTTTTTCCCAACATCACTCATTTCCATACACTATTGACTTGTCTTTACGAACTGGTTGTTTTTCTGGACCAATTGTTGTTTGTTCGCGCCCAGAGCGCTATTTTTGCACATCCTTGCTCAGGACCTGCGTGACGCACGTGCTGTCTGCTCACACGCTGCTATTCGGTTTCTCGTTGTTGAGTCTTTGTGATCGTATTATTGAGGTTTGTATATTGTTTATGTCATTGTTTATTTTAATAATCTAGTATCGTAGAATTATCACGGATAATCGCCTTCTGATTTCGGGATCCGTTGCGAATTTGGCTACGCATTGCTCAAACGTTCGTTAAAATACTCAATAGATCTATTTGGAACGAGGAAAATTCACGCAAAATGCCAAGGAAAGGATCAAAGGCAGTCGAACCCGGACAGGAAGTAATACGGCAAGTCTCTGGGGAGGTTTTGGGTACTTATGATTCTTTAGTTAATGCTAGATCGCCTAGTCCTGTCAGTGCCAGCTCATGTGTTATTGAAAGCAATATTGATCGTAAGGACGTTGATTTATATAAGCTGAGAATAATAGAACTAGAGCAACAGTTACTTTCAGCTAGACTACAGGCGCATGAAGCAGAGAAGTGTACACAGAAACAGCGAGAGTATAGGACCAGTGACTTCGACACTTCCGATAGGTTAGAGTGCAATAAGGTAGGGAACCCCACGCAGGTCGCCGACTACAAACCACCATCGATCGATCTGCCTAGAGTGGAGTTAACGGTTTTGGACGGGCGAGCTGAGCAATATTGCAAGTTTGTCAAACAGTTCGAGACGTTCGTTGAAAACAAGGTAACCGGCCCTGGGCAAAGGCTTCTTTACCTTACTCACTACTGCCGAGGCCAAGCAAGAGAAGCTATCGACGGATGCACCATGCTCGATCCAGAACAAGGCTACACCCGAGCAAGGAAGATTCTAAGGGACTTGTTTAGCCAACCTTTCAAAGTAGCCCGTAACCTAATAGAGGGCGTGATGGCAGAGGCAAAGAAAACCAAGGGCGACGTCTACACAATGGCCGACCTGGTGATCAAGATGCAGAACTGCTCAATAGCCCTCGACCATTTAGGTTACAGAGCTGACCTAGACGCCATGCACACTTTGGAAGGCATAGTCCGTCACCTCTCTCCCGAACTACAGGGTCGGTGGGCGGAAGAACCTGAACGGATAAGCCGAGGCGACAGAGAAGCCAACTTCGAAGACCTGACTGAATACTTAGACAGGCAAACGAAGATAGCTGACAGCAGATTCGGCCGACTCATCCGGGACAGCAACCGAGCAAACAAGCCCGGTACTAGCCAAGTCCAAACCCCTGTACGGGAACATCCAAAGTACCAGCCTTGGACCAACACACACGTCATTTCACGAGATGCTACGGCGAAACCAAATTGCAGATCCTGTGGTACTAGCCATGGCCTACCAGAATGCCCCAAGTTCGGCAATGCCACAATAGACGAACGGTGGGGAATGGCGAGGATGGCAGGAGCATGTTTCATCTGTCTCAACACCACGCACCAGGCAGCAGCCTGTAGAACAAGGAATCGATGCGGTTACGAGGGCTGCACGGGCAGACACCATCGGCTGCTGCATCAGGCGAGAATAACCATATCCGAGGCGAGTGCCAAGCCCAGCGTGATCTGTTCAACTTCACAATCTGCCAGTAAACCGGTACGTTTAGGCGTAGTGGCCGTGGGAGTAGTGACTCCGACTGGGATAGTCAAGGCGTTGGCTTTCGTTGATAGTGGATCCGACACCACTTTAGTGAAAGAGCGGTTTGCCGACAAACACCAACTGGCTAAAGGTGCGACGTCGTTAGCAGTGAGCACGGTGGGCGGAACACAGGTAATGACTGCCGGTAGATTAAGGCTGCAACTCATCTCTCTAGACACTAACGAGGAAATTGAACCAACGGAGGCATTCACGTTAGCGGATCTTCCCATGCGAGCACCAAGGTCGGTGAACGCAATCTTGACTCGATGGCCCCACCTGCAGGATGTAACCGTCGTAGACTGGGAAGATGATGAGGTGGATCTCCTCATCGGATGCGACGTGCCAGAGGCGCATTGGGTGCTTGACCAAAGAGTGGGCGACCGCCAGGCACCTTATGCCGTACGCACGGCTCTGGGATGGATGTTATACGGTCCAGTAGGGGTACGCGGTTCCGTGAATTACTTATCCGCCGAAACGGACCGCATAGAGTATCATCTGCAGCGGCTATATGAAAAGGAGTTTCATGACATTGGAGACGAAAGACCGACGTTGTCTCAAGAGGATCACTTCGCTCTACAAACGGTGCGGCAAGGCTCTAGAGGCCTCAAAAAACAGTTCGAGGTTCCCCTCCCATGGCGCACACCGGTCGACCCGTGGACTGACAACAGAAATTATGTTCTCCAACGATTACTACGACTAAAAGAACGCTTCATTCGAGACCAGAATCTGTGGGAACGATACGCGGATTTGATGAAGCGAAACGAGGACCTCGGTTACGTTGAAAGGGTGCCTGTTAACACCGACAGCAAAAGGGGTATCTGGTATCTGCCTCACCATCCGGTTATCAACCCCAAGAAACCCAATAAACTGCGCGTGGTTTTCGACTGTGCGGCCAAGTTCCAGGGCAAGTCGTTAAACGATCGCCTACTACAGGGGCCTGACTGGACCACACCACTGATCGATGTTCTGTGCCGTTTCAGAGTGGGTAAAGTGGCTTTGTCTGCCGACATTAGGGAAATGTTCCATCAGGTGAAGATTCCGGTAGGAGAACGAGATGCTTTGCGTTTCCTGTGGTGGGAAGGGAGCGACCGGGACAACGCAGTGGTGAATTATAGAATGACCGTCCACCCCTTCGGAGCCATATCGTCACCATTTTGTGCCAACTACGCCCTCCGAGAATCAGCGAACAAACATGGCGATCTGGTACATCGGACGGTGGTAGAAAGCGTCAGCAGGAACTTCTACGTCGACGACTACCTTGGGTCATTCGATGATGTGGAATCAGCTCTAGAGCAGTTCAGGAGTCTGACGAGATTGCTGGAAGAGGGTGGCTTCCATCTAACTAAATGGATGTCGAACGCTTCGGAAGTGCTGAAGGTCATCCCGTATCACGAAAAGGTCGAAAGGGTAAGAGATTTGGACGGCTCCCCACTTCCTATCGAGCGCACTTTAGGGATACAATGGGACGCGGAAACGGACGATTTTGTTTTCGAACTGAACGTTCCCGAGCTGCCAATAACCCGTCGTGGCATACTATCTGCCGTCTCAAGTTTGTTCGACCCGCTCGGTTTCGTCTCACCATGACTGCTACCCGGAAAGATCTTGCTGCAGCGGCTGTGCCGTAAGAAAGTTGATTGGGACCAGTCACTGGACCGAGGGGACCGGCTGGACTGGGAGGAATTTTTGAACACCTTGAAGAAATCAGGGGACATAAGAATACCACGATGTTTGACCCCTGGCCATACGACACGGACTGGAGAACTACATGCCTTTTCCGATGCATCCGAAGTCGGTTATGGAGCTGTGGTGTACGGACGATGGTGCGCAGGAGATGGACAATATACCACGAGGATCCTGTTCGCCAAAGCCCGCGTTGCTCCACTGAAGTCGGTCTCTATCCCACGCCTTGAACCCAGCGCAGCCGTGTTGGCAGTCAGGGTGGTGCAAGCTGTGAAGAGATGTTTCGATCTCTACATTTGGTCGGTGAGCTTCTGGACGGATTCAACGATAGTACTTTACTACATTAACAACGTACGGAGCCGGTTTAGTACTTTCGTTGCTAACCGGCTCACGATTATCCACGATGAATCGGCCACGCACCAGTGGAGTCATGTCAGGTCTGGCGATAATCCGGCCGACCTGCGCTCTCGAGGTGCGAACAACTTCAGGCAACTGGACACGTGGACGAGAGGGCCGAACTTCCTGCAATTGCCCAAACAGGACTGGCTCGTGTTCGAATTAAAACCCCCTACGGAATTAGAACTGGAGATCAAAGGCGTAGTGATAGCAACCAACGTCGTCGAAGCGTCGCCCATTTTATCGCGACTGGTCAGGTTTTCTTCCTGGATGAAGACGCTTCGTTCGCTAGTTTGGTTAACCAGGTTCAAGATAAGTTTACTAGTCATGAAAGGGCTACGGCCCTCAGGTCGGATACCGGTCGGCCCGATAGGTCCCGATGAGCTACAAGCGGCAGAGTACGATATTTTCAGAATGATACAACGCGAGGCTTTCGCCCGAGAACTCAAGAGGGTGGAAGAAGGGGGGCTGACCAATGAAGACATGCCATCTCCAAGAGGCGAGCTGAAGCGTTTAAACCCCAAAATCATCAACGGACTGCTGCGGGTGGATGGTAGGCTGACCAACGCCCACCTGAACTTCGACACAAAGTATCCTATACTGCTGCCTGCGAGACAACCCGTAGTAGAGCTAATGATTCAACACGTCCACGCCGTAGAGGGACATGCCGGGAAAGTCACGTGACGAGCGTCATCCGAAAGCGTCTTTGGTTGTTGAGAGGACGAGAGACTGTAAAACGCGTGATCCGACGGTGTGTGCAATGCAGGAGACGCAATGCCACACCAGGCAAACAACTCATGGCCCCGCTACCAGAATGCAGGGTAACTACGGGCTGGTGGCCGTTCAGTGACACCGGGTTGGACTATTTCGGGCCCTTGTGGATCAAGTGCGGGAAAAGATTAGAAAAGCGATACGGGTGTATCATGACGTGCATGAAATCACGTGCGGTGCACCTAGAAGTCGCACATTCGATGACGACCGATTCGTTTCTACGGGCCTTGCAAAGATTTATCAACCGAAGAGGCGTACCGGCCGACATATACTCAGATAATGGATCGAACTTTGTGGGCGCTCAACGGGAATTGCAGCGTTGGCACAAGAACATAAACAGGGACGAACTGCAGAATCGAACCGTGGCCTACGGCATACACTGGCATTTCAACCCCCCACAGGCCAGTCACCGAGGCGGCATATGGGAACGCATGATCCGGTCCGCCAGACGGATATTGCTGTCAATCATGGAGCAGCAGCCGTCCGACGACGAGACCCTGAACACCGTCATGACTGAGGTGGAGCGAATCCTGAACAACTGCCCCCTGGTTCCAGTATTGAACGGCGACCCCACCCACCTGGCGCTCACCCCAAACGACTTATTGACGCTAAGGTCGAACGAGGGTTTCCAAGGGCCGGTAAACCTTCGTGGGAGCTACCTCCATGGGTGGAAGCAAGCGAACTATCTGGCCAAGGTCTTCTGGAGGCGATGGCTACGGGATTACCCACCGGCTTTGCAGACTCGACAGAAGTGGATGGCCAAAACAAGACCATTCAAAGTTGGGGACGTGGTTATGATCGCCGACGAACGCGCACATTTCAGCGCTTGGTCTTTGGGAGTAGTTACGGAAACCATCAAAAGCACCGACGAAATGATAAGAACGGTGAAGGTGAAGACAGCTAACAGAGTGCTCATTCGTGACATACGCAGTATTAACCTACTCGAGAGCGAAGACGGAGGAGCTGATAACCCCGTGGCCTAGTAAACCTTTTTCACACCAGTAATCGAGGTGGATAAAGAAACACCAAATATACCACACAATCTCCGTCAAACACGTTAAGGTGCTCGCGGTCCCTTCGTTGACATTACAGAAGGTTCTTTCCGATATGTGGTGATGAGTGCGATTCCATTATACATCCCGATACATACGCGCATGCACGACGCACTCTACATCCCGTAAACCCATCATACATGTGACAGTGTTCTTTGTTCGCCTTTTGTTGACGCTACCGAATGCCCCTTGCACATGTGGAAGTAGTGGAGCTCAGGTCACACATGCATGCTACATTTACTCGTTTTCTTGCCACGCGGTCTTTTGTTGACATTGCAGAAAGTCCTCCTTTGATGTGTAGTCATAACTGTGATTTCATTGTAACCCCGGCACACACACACACGCACGCACACACACGCACACACACACACACACTCAAGCGCGTACATCCAGGACCGGACGGCCCCTTACGAGGACAACGTCTATGTGACCATTCACGCCCGCCATCGGTCATTTGGTCTTGTGGAAGATGTAGACTAGCCTCACGTCTATGTAGCCAATGGGTTAGGTGCGACCAGTAGTAGAACGTCGACGACGAGCATTAGACGCGCGCACTGACAGCAGGGCCTAGGCAGGTAGGAAGAATCAGTACCTTTATACCGAACCTTTGACTTTGCTAAGGATCCAGGAGGATTTTGGTGGGCGGTGTAACAGCCGGTCGTGGAAAATCCCCCTTTTTCCCTCGCGATTCAGTGTTTTTTCCCAACATCACTCATTTCCATACACTATTGACTTGTCTTTACGAACTGGTTGTTTTTCTGGACCAATTGTTGTTTGTTCGCGCCCAGAGCGCTATTTTTGCACATCCTTGCTCAGGACCTGCGTGACGCACGTGCTGTCTGCTCACACGCTGCTATTCGGTTTCTCGTTGTTGAGTCTTTGTGATCGTATTATTGAGGTTTGTATATTGTTTATGTCATTGTTTATTTTAATAATCTAGTATCGTAGAATTATCACGGATAATCGCCTTCTGATTTCGGGATCCGTTGCGAATTTGGCTACGCATTGCTCAAACATTCGTAACACAGGTTGCAAGGGATCCTGGAGAGCAGGGCCAATGTAATAGTGGCGGAGTTACGGGCAGGTATCGAATTTTCATCGGGAAATGTGGGCCAAATATTACGCTGGGCCATCGAAGGGGAGGTACACATCAGTGGTTGTCTGGAAAGATAAAAATAGAAAGAAGCAGACTGGGATGCTCCCAGCTGGGGATCAACGGTCAGTGGTAAGAAGAAGCTTCTAGTATCTAGAAATTGGAACTACTTGGTGGATGGTTCGACTTTGCAAAAGACAGGGTTGTACATGAAAGAATAATAAAACTTGAGTGAGACGTACGGCTATTTGTATGGCACGTAGGTCTCGTGGCCCCCGACTCAGACCCGCGTGTCAGTAACCCATCAAGCCGTTTGTTTAATTCCCCTTTAAATCTCGGCAAGTGGTCTATTGCACGGACATTTGGTGGAAGTTTATTCCACATTTGTGAATATTTAACAATGAAGAAATTGAAACTTAGGCTGGTTCTCGAGGGCGGCACAGTGATCGAATGACTGCTGTGTCGTGACGAATACCTTAAGCTCGATGGGCCTCGTGCCACAAGGGAGGCTTTGCAGGATCTATATTTTATTAGTGAGTGGGAAAAGGACTAGTTGTTCTTTATCCGTCAGAGCAAAGAGGTTAGAGTTTTAGCAGTTCACAGCCCTGTCCATAGTTGAGACTAGGCGAATAGCCAACTATTTGTTCAGTATAGGTGCGCTGAACAGTTTTAACGGCCATCCTGTCAAGCTGGCGCATGTTAGACCCACCTATTGGACTATACTCTAGCAATGGTCTAACGTAATTTGTGTAGACACTGAGTTTACTTTCCCGCAAGCGGAATGTTTTGTTAACAAATCCTAATAACTTGCGGGACCTATCAGTTTGAGTGTCTGTTAGCTCCGAGAAGTTGAACAAATAGGAGTATTATATGCCCAGGTCACGAACTGATGTATTTTTTGGATCATTTGGCCACCTTTACTAAACATTTCTGGAGGGACATGACACTTGTGTGTGAGAATGCAGATTTCGTCCACCGGGAACTTCATTACCTAATCGGTACACCACGAATTGAGCATCCGTGAGCATCCTCCGACATTTTCGCTATAGTATTACCCAATGAATTATGGTCGAACGTGTACAACACCTTTAAATCATCAGCAAATAAAAAAGGAGTTCCATGGCGAACCACGGTAAATATATCATTTACGTACATGAGAAACAACAACGGGCCTGTACACTACCTTGGATCACACTGCTGGTAACAGGGCTGGGTGTGGAAGTTGTGCCATCAACTTTTACCACTTGGCTGCGTGGGGACAAGTACGATTCTGGCCAGACATATAGTGGGTCAACAATGCCGTATGTCTTAGACTTTGACAACAAACAAATATGAGACACCCGGTCAGAGGCTTTAGACATGTCTAAAAAGAATGAGGCCACTGCCTTACCATTATTGGCAGCTATCGTAATAAGGTCCAAAAAGTCAGCCATACAAGTTGCGCAGAACCTTCTCTGAGAAGGTGATTTTTTAGGAGGTGATCTGTTAGTTTACCTTTTATTGGTCTTTCCATAATCCTCGATAATACTGGGGTATGATTCGCATGCCTGTAGTTGGTCGGGTACTCCCGTGTTCCCTCCTCATGAATTGGAATAATAACCGAAGTTTTTCACTGTATAGGGTACCAACTAAATCGCATAGACAATTTAATAAATTCGATAAAAGAATTGGGATATCTGAGCGGCCCAATCTAAGGATGGCCGGTGGTAACCAGTCCGATACAGGGTGAAAAGACATTTTGATATTTGAAATTAAAGGCTCAATTTCGTAGGGGAGGAACGTTACAGAAGAAAAAGGCTCATGTGAAGGTACCGGTGGACTTGAAAAAAATGGTGCTGTGTCATTAGTTAGGGAAGAAGCCAAAAAAAGTGTTAAGTGCTTTTGCTAAGTCTGCCGGTTTGTCGAGGCACGTGTTATTGAAAGAGGTAGAAGAGATAGATGAAGTTGTTTTGGGATTCCTCGACATCATCGGTTTTGCAAGAATCTCGACTTCCTTGGAATCACGTAAGGCCCTGTGTTCCTGTTGTATTATCTCACTCTCGGAGTACAGTTTTATCATTAAAGCCGAGATATTTAACTGTATAAACAGTAAGAAGTCCCTTGTTTTAAGATCAAAGCATTACTCTCAAATAAAGCGATGAATAGCCAATTCAAACAAATCTCATAACCAGAAAAAGAATAATTCGCAGTTTCTACGGTACTAAATTGCAATTCGCAAGTGGTACAAATATATACAAACCTCAAGTATGCTGCCAAATAGACTCCATACTCAAACCCAAAGGTTCAAAGCCCCGTGGCTCAAGCGCGACAATCAGAAACGGTTCAGGGTCAAATTCATATGTCACACAAATAAACAAATTTGCGAAAGTGTAGTTCATGGACGAGATTCTCAAAGTAACGTCAACTACAGCCAAATCCACAAATCAGGTAGAACAAACTCGGGGAATTTCAACACTTGTTCTTTGCACCACCGGCCAAAATCCTTCCTCGAAAATAGTTGTATGAGGTTCAGGATGAGGTCATGATTCTCACTCTACCTACCTATAAATTATTTTCAGTGCTTGTGGTTACTTACTTCCCGTGTCAGCTGCGCGCAAAACAGGTCTTCGTGTTAGTCCTTATTCGCACAATCTATAGGGAATCAATTTCAAGTTCCGCTGCACAACTTGAGATTGGCATATTCATTAGAAGACTGATACACACAGGAAGACGCACGATGGAAATGGAGACATTTCAGAGTAAAGCTTTTCGCTGCACGAGCTTAGTCTAGGTATTTTAAACAGTAAACTATTGCAGCAACTGATTAAACTAAGTTAATTCACAAACATGAGCGCAGAAGGTGGACGCAAATGCAAAGCTCAAGTGATAATGAGATATCGCGTAAAGTGGAAAGGTCAAGAAGCAGTGGAATTACATAAAATTAACATACCAAATTTTCTGAAAGGACTGAAAATCGGTTTCTGATTATAAATTGGATTCGAAAACAAGTGTACGACAGACACTATTGAAGCACACATGAACGCGGAAATTGATCGAATACTGAAACCTATCAGAGTATCCCAGAATTTTTCTGTGTACAAAAAAATGTGAGGAACAATACTCTGGGAAATGTGAATATATGTTCTTCTTCAAAGGCCGGAATAGTTTACACAATGTGATTCCAGCTAATGAGTCTCACATGAACTGTTCAGGTGGAATCTTGGCGATTTTTTCTTCTCAAGTCTGTGCACGTTGCGTAAAAACTGGAACTCAGTATATTTTGCAACTGTTCAGGAAAAATGGGTCGAGTTGAATAGTTGTAAGGCGCGAAGCGGTCTGCAAACTACTTTGTCCTTTCGGTGTAGCTTCGAGATCGAATCGTCGACGTTTTCATTGCTGTTGCGCGCTACGAGTAAGTAAAACTCTCTGACGTCTCGAACACGCTCCTCGTTTTCTCCGTTTCCTGTAAGGTCCGACCCACGCCCAACCCTACTTAATATCAAGCCTCCTCAGAGACCCAGTGGTCGGCTTTTGACCCGTGTTCAGCACCACCACGTATGCCCCCACGGATAATACAGGTTGCCCCAATACCAAATATGGTGCCGGACAGACCCTTTTCTCCATCTCTGACCCGACATGCCTTCGCTTCCACGCCCTATACCTCTCGAAACGAGGCTTTCGATTTCACCTCTCCGGGGGTCCTCCAAGACCCATATCATCACCAGGTTCAACCCTTCCTGTCGAATATTCCTAGTCTCCCATGTCCTCCACCCGTGGACCACCTCATTGCAGTCCGCAACCTTGGCACAAGCTCCAACTTCCACCGGGCCCCCTGACCGCCCCGGTTTTTTCGTCCTTATCCCCCCACTGAACCCCAATCCGCATAAAGCATTAAGCCCCGGGAAAATGCACCAAATGTCCACAAGTCCTTACCACCACGATCGCCCCCAGCTCCTTCTGCGCCTCACCTACCCCCTCCGGGATTCTGCCATTTCAATTAGAACCATCTAACCGCTCTTCAAATTACACCCATCTTGCAAACCCGGCAGCGCATTTAGTCACAGGCACAAACTCTCCATCTGAAACTCCTTTACAATGGGCCGAGGTTCGACCGTACATCGTAGGCCACGCCCTATTTGACGATCCTTCATCACCTAATCGCAATGAAAATACCGCTCTCTCTACCGAGAGCCTAACCAAAAACACCTTGTCGTTCTTACAACTTAACGTCCGCTCTCTCCCTCAAAATTGACCCTGCTTTGAGCGCTTGCATTAGACCTACATCGTTGTATCTTACTAGTTACTGAGACATGGCTGGGGGGTCACACCCCATTGAACCACGTATCCATACCCGGCTACCAAGCCACCACCAACAATAGATCTGACCAAAGAGGAAGCGGCTGCATCATTTATACCAGACACAGTCGCGGCGAGTGGGTTCCATCATCGCATTTTAGACAACATTCCAGACTCGGTCTGGCTCACTATCAAAGAAGATCAACAACTACTTCTCGTAGGATGTCTCTACCGTCCTCCCAAGCGGGGCATGCACGAGTTGGCAGCAATAATAGACGCACTCAACTACGTCTCTGACCTTCCCGTGAAGGCCAAAATCCTAGCTGGTGATTTCAGCGTGCCTGAAGTAGGCTGGCACTCCGTGACACCACCCCCAAAACTCCATGATTTACTTTCGTGTATCCTTGATGGCAACTGGGTACAGCATGCTTTATCCCCCACTCGAGGGAGAAATACATTAGACTTTATCTTCAGTATTGGTATCAAGAATTAATATACCCAGATCTTCAGTCGCTTTTCTGGTAGTGACCATAAGAGGGTATCTTGTGTTTTTACTGCACTCTGGCCTCATACCGATAAGTCGGCCGAAACACACCTTCCGATCACCAATAAGCAATACCATAGAGCTTGCTGGAATAGTCTACCCTCTTTTAGCCGTTTCCTAAACTGGGACGAATCCGTTTTATCTAATGACCTAAAGATAGCGGCTGCCAAACTGTATTCTAATCTTAATTACGGCCTCGACAAAATCAATCCAGCCTCAGGGCCCATCATGCGCAAACAGCTGAACTCTCTGGATCGTCTTAACTGTAAACTAGCCAAACTTCAACGAAGATTCACTAAGATGAGAGACTTCTCGTCGTATCTCCAAATAATACGTATATCCCATACCGGTAAATGCGTTTGGATTCTTCTAAGAAAATTAGGGACTAGGTGCCTTAAGCCACCCAAACAACGTGGAAGCACTGGCCAGGCTAATGAAGGTCAGAAACAAGCAACCTAATGAAGGCATCCCATATTTGAACTATTACAATAACTACTTGGATAACCCCCTTTTATTGAGGAGGCTTTCAGCACCTACTTTGCCTTCTCTTTAACGTCGGATGACGCCACATCCACCCCCTTTCCAAATCCAGTGACATCAGTAACTTTCTCGACGGTAGTGTTCTACCCTGATGAGGTTTCAGTCCATGTTGCAAGAAAAAGACCGTCCTGCAGGCCAGGTCCGGATGCATTACCACCGGCCATTTTCAGTCGAGGTGGCGAAAAGGTTCCAATGTTGCTGACAAACATATTCAATTTGTCACTCAGGTGCAGTGTTTTCCCTTCTCGATGGAAAACTTCCACTATCATACCTATGCACAAAAGAGGATCACGTCTAGATCCAGTTAACTATCGGCCGGTGAACCACACCCCGGTCGTGTCCAGAATCATGGAGAGAATGATCAAGGAAAGGCTGAAACGTCACCTTCTTAACCATAATCTAATCAAAGCTGCTCAGCATGGTTTTCTGAAAAACATATCATGTGCGACATGCGTGACAGATTTCCTCAACCTGGTTACAGAGGCTGTCAATATTGGTAAATCGGCGATCGTGATATTTTTGGGCATGACCCAGGCGTTCGACCGAGTATCCTAAGTCCGGTTACTACAAAAGATCAAAACATATGGAATCGTGGACCCGATGTTCGCTTGGTTTGCATCCTATTTATCAGCCCGAGACCTGGTTGTAAGTATAGGCGGAAGTTTGTCCAAACCCCGTCCCGTAACTAGTGGTGTGATACAAGGTAGTCTGCTCGGTCTACTACTGTTCCTAAAGTATGTTAACAATATATTTACCATTTTTCAACAGAGATTCCCCTTCCTGTTTGCAGATGGTATCAAAATCGTGTACGCTTTTGAGCCCACTGCGTTAGCTTCTACAATAGATGACACTGCAAGGGAACTGCTTGCTCAGCTCCTGGAATGATGATTGAAAAATGAGTTTCTCCGCCGAAAAAAGTAATATTATTACGTATAAATGTCACGCCCCCACTGGAAGATTTAGTATGAACGGCAAATTCATACCCAATAACTCTCAGGTACTTGACTCCTGTCTACACTATTCATGTACGTTTGACTTTTCGGGAAACGCAGCCATCCAGGTGGCTAAAGCACGCCGTACGATCGGGCTCATACGTCAAACATTTATTTTGCCAGAAAGTAAACTAAACATTTTTAAGTATCATGTCAGATCTCCTCTGGAATACGGCTCATCCATTTGTTCCAACATGCGACAGAGAGTCCGAATGGCATTTGAGAACGTAAACGGGCATTCACGAAACAGCTCCTGGGTTTTTCTTCGCCCTCAAATTATATGGAACTTTGTGATCTGCTAGAAATCGATCCCTTATGGTTATGCCGCGTAAGAAATAACCTTCTATTCTTTCACAGTATCTTGAGGAATAGATCATGTAGTTCAGCACCGCAGATGGGAACCCTTTCTAATTATCCCTTACGTAACAATGAGTTCTTGGTCTCTGTCCTTTTGCCGAAGCTTGCACTTAGGTCAGACGTCTTAACCAACAAGTACGCTTCACTGTGGAACAAGCTACCACAACGAATTCGGGCATTATCACCGACATCGGTGGCTTGAAAACAGGAAATATGCATAGCCCTTACGGTGAACAGGCAGACCAGGATGTACAATCTCTATATTTCAAGAGCTCAGGCCTTTGAGGTAGGAACAGGGTACTAATAAATCGAACAACCGCTTTAAGCAACCTAGTCTCAATTAGACCCGCATGGGGTTGGCCTCCCCGCGGCAGCAATTAGGGAACTCAGTGGTTCATTCACACGAACTAGGACGACAAAACTATCTCAATTTTTTTTACCATCAAATACCTTTTTTGCGGCAAGCCAACATAGCGGCCTATGGCAAGCTCAGGTATAAGAGCATCACGTTGTTAGGGCTGCAAGTAGTGCCCCACCCTTGTGCAAACTGGTGCTTCATTGAGCATGAACCACATCAAATAATCGCAGACTGTGGTCGACTCTACCTTCCCCCGCGTTTTCTATCCCATGTAAACCGCACTGAAGATTTAACTTCACGGATATGGCGAGTGTTACCGCGGCACATCCGTGAGCATTCCTGCCTATGATTGTTTCCCTTCTCAGATCTGACCACCAACGAGACGACAGTAACCTCAAAAAGTAAGAGATTGGCGTAAAAGGGAGAGAAAAATACCCCGCTGTTTTGTCTTGCAGGCATACCAGCCTTGTCACATGTGAGCCATGTATCCAAGCTGCCGTGATGCTACGGACTGACTGGTGTGGTGGACCCATTCCCAACGCGGCTTGTTACATGCGGTCCATGTTTCGGCTGGGGCATGGGAGCCGTGGACACCGACCAAAAACAGCTCCGTCTTCTCTGACAACCAGATACCTGACTGTGATAAAACTATTAAAAAAATAATAATAATAACGTCTAAAAAGTGTGGATCACTCTTGGAACGGCACCAGCTGGATGCCAATGGATGTGTATCGTGCTACCTCCCTAATTGAAGCAGGACCTGGTGCCACCTACCGTGGGCACTGAATGTAGACCCTAAGAGTTCGCTTCCCTGGCGAAAATTAGGCCCCATCCCGTTTTCACCTCTCACAGCTCTCCAAACCAGTCCTCACATGGGTGTTTTCCTGCTTTGCAATATGCTAACTACGATAAAGATATCACGGTAACCGTGCAAACACCACTATACCGGATATACCTGCTCCTAATCAATTATAATGTCAGCACACTAGCACCATGGAGTATGAGCATAGACGAAATTACGGCTATATTTCTCGGCATGGGACCAATTTTCTTTAGTGCGTCATCACCGACACCATCATAGTTTCTTCCAATTTAAGGCCCCTCAGGATCATTCAACATAGAGTAACCACTACACCGGAAGAGACCGTAACAAATATAGTGCTATGCTAGCAGGGTACCGGTCCCATTACCTCACATTGTTCCTTCAAGCCCACCCTACCGCCTCGGTGCTGAACTGCAGACTGCGTAAGCAAGCGGTATCGAGGGTTACCATTTCTAGATCCTCTTAACCGCAAAGCTCTAGGTTTTTCTCAGTATCCCAACGCTGCCACACCAACTTGCGAACCATTAATCCTTTGGGAAGCATACAAAATGGCCCAACCGGTGGATGCAACTCTGCTAGCTTGCAGCATTAAAGCTCAGTCCTCGGCGAGCCTACTTCACCCAGAACGTGGAGTAGGTGCCACTGACCGCTTAAATGAAACTTTATTCTTGCCCCATTCACATAAACCTAACCAGTTCATTACTGTTGTCGTCACATATTACCCTGACCCACAGCTGGAACCACGTCCAGACTGCAATCCCTATTTATTTCAGGTTCATCGCCTCTCACTATCTCAGTCGCCGAACTGGATAACCGAAGATGCCACTTTGACTCGTATCGACAAGAACCCAAGTGGAACCTTTCATAGCATCTGGGACTGCAATCAAGCCACGCGGCAGAAAATACCCCCAGCTGACTATCATGTTAATTAGGGCCCTCTAACGCAAAACCTCTCCTGCAAATATCAACATTACAGCCAACACAAGTAACAGTTCACGCGCAACCTGCTAATATATCAGTAGTCCCTTAAGTCCGTCATATCTCGTCACACTCGGCTGATTGACCGACACATATCCTTTACCCCGCCGGACGAACCATACCCATAGAATGTTGTATATTACCAGTAATGACGCCGAATAACACTGAGGCTCAACGCGTCAATGTACATATATATATATATATATATATATATATATTTATATATATTTGTCAGTGAAACAGCATAATAGCGCTCAAATCAATGCGGATATTTTCCACTTTAGTATCTGTTGCAACAGTCCACTTTCCCCTCGATCCGTGCCCGGCTACAACTCGATCTCCCACTTTTCCAGGACCCTCCAGTTGTACTTTCGCATTTCTGAATGGTACAGGTTACTGATCCTGGAATTAAACTCACCTCCATATGGACTTCGGTTCTTTCCACACTCACCAAAGTTCCCAAATGTAAATTCATAAAATTGGTTTCATGTCTCCTTGTTTCATAACTCATTCCTCCTATTGAACCTCGGTAGAACCGACATTCCGGGTTTGCATCAGCTTCATGGTTTGCTATTCTCCTCGCATGCATCGATTTTCCCGAGTGTACTTCCATACAACCTTTTTTCTTCCTATTTAAAACTTCGCTGTTCGCAGATCTCCGGTAAACTGCCGTTTTGCGTGGCCTGCATCATTCTCGTCTATAGTGCACCTCTAGCATTATGAACGAACGACATACTCGGTATCCACGCGGTGCGCCACCGCCCAGCGCGAAATCAAAACCGGTTCAAAGTTGCCGCGCAAACCATTATTGGAGTGATACACATAAAGTATCGCTGACTATGTTTTCCTACCGCTGGCGCTTTTGACTTTTATACCTGAAGTTTGTGAAAATTTCACCTTACTGAGCAACGCTGTACACCGTGATCATGCGCCTGCGCGTGCGTATCGACCATAGCCGAGAAACATACCATTATTACCTGTGGGATCTGTCAAGTACACAATGTTCGGTTCGATATCGGTACAGTTCTCTTTTAGCACTGTTGCTACCTCACAACCCAAAAAACGTGGATATTTCGAGTCCGTTTATGGATACTGACTTGACCTCAGTAATTGTTGCTTTGGCAAAGAGTGCTTTGTTTCTCCTCTGACCATACAGTTCCACCCAGGTACCACACACTGCCACTAGGTCGACCAATTCCAAGCTGCTTTGCGTGACGTGCTGGTGCTCAACTTTCGACTGAGCTTCCCGAAAATGTCCTTTTTGAGATATGCCAATGGCCTTCGAGCAACGTTTTTATTTCTTGATAGGTGGTTTGACGGTAGTCGCTGGGGTAGATAAACGTCGCATTGCTGTTCGTGATATCTCATATTTTAGTTCACCTTTGAAAACACCGACTGATCTTCTTTTGAGAGAAGTTCGCCTTCCTGAGACAGAACGTCCGATTCAATATGGAAAAGTCACATGTGTACTACATAGGCACTTCCCTCAGCGATCAATAGGCAGCCTACTGATGCCGATTCTTGACCTCCATCCGTCAGTGGTCCGAGAAGTGTCCAGCCAAGTATCATTCGCGTAGCGAATGGTTCTCTTCGGTTGTCTTTGCTCTGTTTAAACACTCGATGAACCTCTGATACTTTGCATCCAATTGGTACATCAACGTGGAGGCTAGACTCTTCTTCAAAAACTATTTATTCGAGATGAGACCATCGCTTGGCGATCGATCTAATGGAGTCGAATAATGTTATTGTTAGGCTGTCTATTGCGGGGGCCTCCGGAATTTCTACGCCTCCCCTTCACCAGTTAAGGACGTTAATTGCAGGGCCAACCTTATCAAATCACTACTGCGACCCCCTCAGTCGTGCTGATCGTGGAAGAGGTCGGCTGGCCGATTAGTTCACAGCTTTCTTCAAGCTCGCGTGCAATCAGCGAAGTATCCAACCCCGTGTCCAAAAATGCCCTGGCCCTTCGCAATCCTTTGGGTGTCACGAGGCCGACAGGTACGGTGTCTAATCTCGCCGGTTTGAAATTATCCTCTCCTGCTGAACAGACAGTAGCGGATCCATCCGGCTCAGTAGGCCTATTGTTTGGGGGGCCATGAAGTAATGGGTGATGTGTACCCAAATAGCCGTCCCGGTCACATTTCACTCTAAAATAGCACCCAGAGGCTCGATGGGGGTCGTTTAAACACATAAAGCATGAGCCGTTGCTTTTTCAACGCGGACCACCGATCGGATGCACTCGTCTCATGAAAAGTCGGACAGCCTGGTAACGGATGATGTGAGTTGCATAGCTTGCCTTTGGTTGACCTCTCGGGCTCTCGACCTATCGCGTGCATGTTAGCCAAAGACTGGATTCGATTACGGTCGTTCCCTACTAACTGAGCCGATGATAGCTCCGTTCGGGCCAGCCTGCAACACTCTCGTACAATCTGTCCAATTCGGCCGTTGGCGACACGGGATTGACGACCTTTGTACTCCGTCAAATCGTCGAACTTAGGTTCTCGCCCAAGCATATTTATTTTCTCAGCTTTCTCTGCCAATCGCCTCTGTAAGTCAGTGGGTACACACCCAGCGGTGCTTTCTTGTGTGTGCAAAGCATTCAGGGCACATTGGTATTCCAAATTCTCCGGGGCATCACTGCAATTCTGCATTTTATCGCCAAGTCTGACAATATTTCTTGGTTGCCTTCAGTTCTTTTCGCCTCCGACAATGCACCATCAATCAAGCGTCTAGCCACCTTGAATGGTTGTCCAAACAAGTCTTCCAGGATTCTGTGCGCCTTGATGTATCCTATTGGTGAATCAAGCATCGCGCAGCCCTGGATAGCAAGTTTGGCCCTTCCACGGCAGTAGTGTATTAAATACAAAAACTTTTACCCAGGGTCTGCAACTTTGCACTGAACAAACTTTCCGAATTGCTTCATGAATATGCACTATTGCTCGGGGTGCCCGTAAAAGGGTGCTAGCTTTATTCTCGGCAGGTCGAACGCAAAACCTCAGTAGTTTCAGGCGGTCCCGAGGTTTTGTGTTTATCGATCACGGCGCGATTTCGATGTTGACATCGTGAACTACCTGGATTTCATGCTGGTTCGCTGGGACCAGATCCTTAGTTAAGAGGCTGTATTTCTTTTCCGGCTAACCGCAGCTGGCTCTCTAATCCATTACTCTCATTCTGTAAGTACTAATATCGACAAACTCATCGCGATTAGAAACGTATGACCTGGCTTTTGCAGAACTAATAGACTTGGCATTATCCAGAGGATCAACAACACCCAAGCACCCCCCCAGAGACTTTCCGAGTTAATTCTTGTTGTCTGATAAGTCCCCTGATTCTTCGTCAGGGTATTTCCAACGTGTTTTCTTTTCCAGGTTCCGCTTGAGCACTTTAAGTCAATTCTCGCAAATCCAGCAACGCGCAGCCAATTCAAACAATATATTAGGCAGCATTGCTTCCGCACAGATTCCACCTCGACTTAGGAAAGTGGGTGGGATGCCGTCAGGAGGGAACTAAGTGGGGGTTGAATCTGTGACCGAGGTTCAAGTATGTCCTGAAAAGTGAATTCTGGAATTCACATGGTAAAACTGGTTAGTGGTGCAAAGCTGAGAACACTGGCCGACGAATCACGAGTTACTGATGCCGAGAATGGGGAGAAACATTCCACGGCTAATGCGAGGGGGGACGTGATATAGGTATTATATGATAGTAGACATGGTGTCTTTGAAGGAGGTTAGTTGTATTCAATTCTCAGTAAAAGGAACAGTCTGGAATATTCTTCGTGGATTCTCAAGGTTTTACGTTCCAAATTTAGAGCAGTGTTGTTGGAATCCCACCAAGTATTTAAGGAGAGACAGCTTATCTCTATATTAGGGCAGATGCGATAGGATTTTGAATAAGCCACAAGGATTTTCCGGGGTCTACTCTCCTTGCCTTCGGGGGCTGATCCACTTGAATGGTTGTTTGCGGGACTGGAACCCCCCTTAGTTTGAGAAGGAGTTCAAAATCCAGTCTATAGTAAATTAGAGCGACTCGTAGGGACCATTTTCGGCAAAATTTGAAACAAAGTCAATTCCAATTAACTAAGGCGCCGTTTACGACAAATAAGGCGGTTTTACAGTAACCGAACCTCAATAGTTTTCCTTTTGTGCTCTTGAGCCCCAAAATTGAACAATGAATGTGCAGCTGCAGCTGAATTACAGCCAAACTTTGAGGACAGAGGATGAGATTACCGGATACAGTCACGGTAATGTTTAAGCCTAGCGAATAACGCTCGACGCAAAGGTGAAGGCCCTAATAATGGCGAACATTTGGTGCAATAAAACAAACAATCGGAATTTGGGTGATGATAGTTCATACAAACCTAACAAAGGTGTTTGTAATATGGGTGTTGATGAACGGAACGAGGTTACTTGGAGTCCTTCACAGCCTTTGTTGCGTGTGTCTATGCCTGTGATTGCTGGATGAATTCTCTACACCGACCTCCTCCCCTTCTGCCTGTTCTGCGATAAACGTGTCGTTACGGCTACCTGGAAATTTTTTAAACGCTATCAGCTGTTCATTACGATAGTTGCTGATCGCGGTGGTAGAAGGATACCTTCCGCACCAACCTCCAAACGGGTTTGCAGTTCTGGAAGCCCTGGCGTGGGCTGTGATTCGGTCCAGGAAACTAGCTCCCCTACTTGGTGATCATACAAAGTACAGAATGCCTCCCAACATGAGAAACCAGAAAGAGCTATGTTGTCTGATTATCCGATCTCCTGCAGTTTTCCATTTGACACCAATAGCTTTGGTTGCAGAAAACCAGCCTCCCCCAGCTTCGCAAGTTCTCAGAACACATTACTTACCCCTGAGGTACAAGAACATCCTTCGTATCGTGCTTTTTCATGCCAGATGGTCCAGGATTGCTTTCTGAGAATATGGACTTGCAATGGGATGGGACTCGCATAGGGTGGCTTCCCATAGCAGATTACTTGAATATTGAAAATTCGTCCGAAACAGAGTTGTCCGCAGGCTCACCCCAGGTGACCTCGTCTATGCCAGGCGAATCATTGGTAGTGATATGGGCCTGGACCCGCGGTCGAATTTGCCGCTCAGGGATAATGACCCCGACCAAAATCTTTTATCGAGTCTCCGTATGAAGCATTTCAACGGCTTACGGCCGTCTTTCGATTACTAAGGAGGGGGCCAATCTCTGGAATGCCTTATCGACCAATGTGGCGAAAGGGGAAAACAGGACGGCGTACAAGAGGGAAGCTGTCTGAGAAATGAGACACAATTGGCAGAGCACTGGCACATTTAAATCCAGACCGAGACTACGAGGTCAGATGCCAGGGTTCCCAAAGCATAAAAAGTTGCTTGGGGTCGCCAACAGCTATCAGAGGGCACTCAGGACCACGCTCCCTATATATCCATAAGAAAGACCCATAACACGCAGCGGAAGCCAGACGCCATGGACTATTAGAGAGAGCTCCCAAAATGGGTTCGGACTGATCCTATGAACCCCTGGATGCAGCCTGCTCACGTAACTTATACTGAGCTTGGAACATGCTTAAGGCAGACGGGCCAATGACGGGGAGCAGTAAGGAGGCCGTCGATGAACTTGTTGCGTACTGCTCTTCGGTGTCCGTTCCCGACCAACCCGCACCCGCAGTCTGTCGATTGCGGGAGATCCCCTCAGAGGAGGAACGAACTGCTTGGTTCCTCAAATGTGCAGGTCCGCGCAAAGCCTGGCGCCCTGAAAACACGGAAACCTCCGGGAGTCAATGAAGTTTCGCCACTCATGCTCCAAAGGTGCACCGCCCAGTCGGCCGACCTTTCGTCTGAGCTGCTCAGCCACTCAGTAGGAGCTGGCCGCGTATCCAAGGCGTGGGAGACAAACACGGTCTCTCCTGTCCGGACACCAAGGCAGCGGTTAATTAGCAATACCCTCAGCCGTCCCGAACCCTATGGGAAGCCTGGATGATGAAGTCCTCTGCCATTTCGTTAAAGACGTCCAGATGCTCAACTTTGAACATGGTCTTCGGGGGTGGGGGGAGGTCGACCGTACCAAATAGAAGTCATCCAGGGTATGGAGTTGTACACTATTGTAACGAACGTTTGAGCAATGCATATCCAAATCCGCAACGGATCCCGAAATCAAAAGACGATTATCCGCGATATTCTACGATACTAGATTATTACAATAAACAATGACATAAACAATATACAAACCTCAATAATACGATCACAAGGACTCAACAACGAGAAACCGAATAGCAGCGTGTGAGCAGACAGCACGTACGTCACGCAGGTCCTGAACAAGGATGTGCCAAAGCAGCGCTCTGGGCGCGAACAAACAACAATTGGTCCAGAAAAACAATCAGTTCGTAAAGACAAGTCAATGATGTAGGCAAATGAGTGATGCTAGGAAAAACACAGAATCGCGAGGGAAAAAAGGGGATTTTCCACGACCGGCTGGAACACTGCCCACCAAAATCCTCCTGGATCCTTAGCAGAGTCAAAGGTTCGGTATAAAGGTATTGATTCTTTCTACCTGCCTAGGCCCTGCTGTCGGTGCGCGCGTTTAATGCTCGTCGTCAACGTTCTACTACTGGTCGCATCTAACCCATTGGATACATAGACGTGAGGCTAGTCTACATCTTCCACAGGACCAAATGACCGATGTCGGGCGTGAATGGTCAAATAGATGCTGTCCTTGTAAAGTGCCGTCCTGTCCTGGATGTATGTGCTTGAGTGAATGAGTGTGTGTGTGTGCCGGGGTTACAATGAAATCACAGGTGTGACTACACATCAAAGGAGGACTCAATGCAGTGTCAGCAGAAGACTGCGTGGCAAGAAAAAACGAGTAAAATGTAGCATGTGTGTGACCTAAGCTCCACTACTTCCACATATGCAAGGGGCATTCGGTAACGTCAACAAAAAGCAAAACAACGAACACTGTCACATGTTTGATGGGTTTACGGGATGTAGAGTGCGTCGTGCATGCGTGTATGTGTCGGGATGTATAATGGAATCGCATTCATAACCACACATCGGAAAGAACCTTCTGTAATGTCAACGAAAAGATCGCGAGCACTGTAACGTGTTTGACGGAGACCGTGTGATATATATGGTGTTGTTTTATCCACCTCGGTGACTAGTGTGAAAAGGTCTGCTGGGCCTCAGGGTTATCAGCTCCTCCGTCTTCGCTCTCGAGTAGGTTAATACTGCGTATGTCACGAATGAGCACTCCGTTAGCTGTCTTCACCTTCACCGTTCTTATCATTCCGTCAGTGCTTTTGATGGTTTCCGTAACTACTCCCAAGGACCAAGCGCTGAAATGTGCGCGTTCGTCGGCGATCATAACCACGTCCCCAACTTTGAATGGTCTTGTTTTGGCCAGCCACCTCTGTCGAGTCTGCAAAGCCGGTGGGTAATCCCGCAGCCATCGCCTCAAAAAGACCTTGGCCAGATAGTTCGCTTGCTTCCATACGTGAAGGTAGCTTCCACGAAGGTTTACCGGCCCTTGGAAACCTTCGTTTGAACTTAACGTCAATATGTCGTTCGGGGTGAGTGCCAGGTGGGTGGGGTCGCCGTTCAATACTGGAACCAGGGGGCGGTTGTTCAGGATTCTCTCTACCTCAGTCATGACGGTGTTCAGCGTCTCGTCGTCGGGCGGCTGCTGCTCCATGATTGACAGCAATATCCGTCTGGCGGACCGGATCATGCGTTCCCATATGCCGCCTCGGTGGCTGGCCTGTGGGGGGTTTAAATGCCATCGTATGCCGTAAGTTTGATCCTGCAAATCGTCCCTGTTTATGTTCTTGTGCCAACGCTGCAATTTCCGGTGAGCGCCCACAAAGTTCGATCCATTATCTGAGTATATATCGGCCGGTGCGCCTCTTCGGTTGATAAATCTTTGCAAGGCCCGTAGAAACGAATCGGTCGTCATCGAATGTGCGACTTTCAGGTGTACCGCGCGTGACTTCATGCACGTCACGATACATCCATATCGCTTTCCTAATCCTTTCCCGCACTTGATCCACAAGGGCCCGAAATAGTCCAACCGAGTGTCACTGAACGGCCATTAGCCCGCATCCTGGTAGTGGGGCCATGAGTTGTTTGCCCGCCGCGGCATTGCGTCTCCTACATTGCACACATCGTCGGATTACGCGTTTTACAGTCTCTCGTCCTCTCAACAACCAAAGGCGCTTTCGGATGACGCTCGTCACGTGACTTTCCCCGGCATGTCCCTCCACGGCGTGGACGTGTTGGATCATTAGCACAACTACAGGTTGTCTCGCAGGCAGCAGTATAGGATACTTTGTGTCAAAGTCGATGAGTTTGGGGTTTAAACGCTTCAGCTCGCTTCTTGGAGATGGCATGTCTTTATTGGTCGGCCCCACTTCTTCCGCCATCTTGAGTTCTCGGGCGAAAGCCCCGCGTTGTATCATTCGGAAAATATCGTACTCTGCAGCTTGTAGCTCATCGGGACCTATCGGGCCGACCCGCATCCGGCCTGAGGGCCGTAGCCCTTTCATGACTGGCAAATTTCACTTGAACCTGGTTAACCAAACTAGCGAACGAAGCGTCTTCATCCAGGAAGAAAACCTGACCAATCGCGATAGAATGGGTGTCGCTTCGACGACATTGGCCGCCATCACTACGCCTTTGATCTCCTGTTCTAATTCCGTAGGGGTTTCTAATTCGAAGACGGGCCAGTCCTGTTTGGGCAATTGCAGGAAGTTTGGCCCTCTCGTCCGCGTGACGAGTTGCCTGAAGTTGTTCGCACCTCGGGAGCACAGATCGGTTGGGTTATCGCCAGACCTGACATGATCCCACTGGTTCGTGGCTGATTCATCGTGGATAAACGTGAGGCGGTTAGCGACGAAAGTACTAAACCGGCTCCGTACGTTGTTAATGTAGTAAAGTACTATCGTTGAATCCGTCCAGAAGCTAACCGACCAAATGTACAGATCGAAACATCTCTTCACAGCTTGCACCACCCTGACTGCCAACACGGCTGCGCTGGGTTCAAGGCGTGGGATAGAGACCGACTTCGGTGGAGCAACGCGGGCTTTGGCGAACAGGATCCTCGTGGTATATTGTCCATCTCCTGCGCACCATCGTCCGTACACCACAGCTCCATAACCGACTTCGGATGCATCGGGAGAAGCATGTAGTACTCCGGTCCGCGTCGTATGGCCAGGAGTCAAACATCGTGGGATTCTTATGTCCCCCAATTTCTTCAAGGTATTCAAAAATTCTTCCCAGTCCAAACGGTCCCCTCGGTCCAGTGACTGGTCCCAATCAACTTTCTTACGGCACAGCCGCTGCAGCAAGATCTTTCCGGGTAGCAGTCATGGTGAGACGAAACCGAGCGGGTCGAACAAACTTGAGACGGCAGATAGTATGCCACAACGGGTTATCGGCAGCTCGGGAACGTTTAGTTCAAAAACAAAGTCGTCCGTTTCCGCGTCCCATTGTATTCCCGAAGTTCGCTCGATAGGAAGTTTGGAGCCGTCCAAATCTTCTTCCCTTTCGGCCTTTTCGTAATTCGGAATGACCTTCAGCACTTCTGAAGCGTTCGACATCCATTCAGTTAGATGGATGCGTGGTGTTGAGACATATAAAACATGCTCCTGCCATCCTCGCCATTCCTCACCGCTCGTCTGTTGTGGCGTTGCCGAATTTGGGGCATTCTGGTAGGCCATGGCTAGAACCACAGTATCTGCAATTGGGTTGAGCCGTAGTATCGCGTGAAAAGACATGTGTATTAGTCCAAGGCTGGTATTTTGGATGTTCCCGTGCAGGAGTTTGAGCTTGGATAGAACTGGGCTTGTTTGCCCGTTTGCTGTCCCGGATGAGTCGGCCGAACCTGCTGTCAGCTATCTTCGTTTGCCTGTCCAAGTATTCGGTCAGGTCTTCGAAGTTGGCCTCTCTGTCGCTTCGGCTTATCCGTTCTGCTTCTTCCACCCACCGACCCTGTAGTTCGGGAGAGAGGTGACGGACTATGCCTTCCAAAGTGTGCATGGCGTCTAGGTCAGCCCTGTAACCTAAATGGTCGAGGGCTATTGAGCAGTTCTGCATCTTAAGCACCAGGTCGGCCATGGTGTAGACGTCGCCCTTGGTTCTCTTTGCCTCTACCATCACGCCCTCTATTAGGTTACGGGCTACTTTGAAAGGTTGGCTAAACAAGTCCCTTAGAATCTTCCTTGCTCGGGTGTAGCCTTGTTCCGGGTCGAGCATGGAACACCCGTCGATAGCTTCTCTTGCTGGGCCTCGGCAGTAGTGGGTAAGGTAGGGGAGCCTTTGCCCAGGGTCGGTTACCTTGTTTTCAACGAACGTCTCGAACTGCTTGACAAACTTGCAGTATTGCTCAGCTCGCCCGTCGAAAACCGTTAGTTCCACTCTAGGCGGATCGATCGGTGGTGGTTTGTAGTCGGCGACCGGCTTGGGGTTCCCTATCTTATTGCACCCTGATCTATCGGAAGTGTCGTAGTCGCTGGTCTCATGCTCTCGCTCTTTCTGTATAAACTTCTTTTCTGCTTCCTGCGCCTGTAGTCTAGCCAAAAGTAACTGTTTTTCTAGGTCTAGTATTCTCAGCCTATGTAAATCAACATCCTTACGATCAATATTGCTCTCATTACCACGTGAACTAGCACTGACAGGACTAGGCGATCTAGCATTAACTAAAGAATCAAGTGTACCCAAAACCTCCCCAGAGACTTTCCGTGTTACTTCCTGTCCGGATTCCAATGTTTTCGATCCTTTTCTTGGCATTTTGCGTGATTTTCCTCGTTCCAAATTGATCTATTGAGTATTGTAACGAACGTTTGAGCAATGCATATCCAAATCCGCAACGGATCCCGAAATCAAAAGACGATTATCCGCGATATTCTACGATACTAGATTATTACAATAAACAATGACATAAACAATATACAAACCTCAATAATATGATCACAAGGACTCAACAACGAGAAACCGAATAGCAGCGTGTGAGCAAACAGCACGTGCGTCACGCAGGTCCTGAACAAGGATGTGCCAAAGCAGCGCTCTGGGCGCGAACAAACAACAATTGGTCCAGAAAAACAACCAGTTCGTAAAGACAAGTCAATGATGTAGGCAAATGAGTGATGTTAGGAAAAACACAGAATCGCGAGGGTTAAAGGGGGATTTTCCACGACCGGCTGTTACAACTATGGCCAACGACAAAGGGGCTCAAATGGATGCTATCCCACTAGACTTCTCGCAGACTGTCGGTCGAGTGAGCCACTCCCTCTTGTTGGAAAAATAGCTTGGCATGGGGATCTACGAGCAGTCAGTAACTTGAGCTTCGCACTATCAGTGAGGCCGGAAATTACGGGTCCGAATGAACAGGGCGCTTGAGCAAACTTCTTGCTCTAAGTGGAGTGTCGTGAAGCTCCGTACTAGGCAAAAGGACTTTCACTATCTTCGTGACTGACGTTCCACTGCAGACGGATTCAAGAGCCTTGCTGTACGCTGATGGTGGTAAAATAAGCCAAGAGGCTCGAACTGCAATGGACAAAGCAGCACTGCAACCAGACCTGGACAGCCTACACCGACGGCCTGTCATAACGAGCCTCCCTTCTAAAAAGAAAAGTGAGAAGTACTTCTTATTGGAGGAAAACAGGCTATAAAACATTGCTTGGGGGCGGGGGTTAACACTCTGCCAAGCGAGATGTGACAGAGAGATTTAAGCCAGGTCTTGTCGGGCGATCTATCTCAGTTGACTAACTGTAACGGAACGATGTTTGGAATAAACCAGCCCAATGGGCTTCCGGGTAAGTTCAGTCTCGAGAGGTTCCTTAAGGTCTATTCGACGCACTTGGGGATAAACATCCAGGCTTGCCCGACGGTAACAAGAACGGGCAAAAACGCAATCCGGAGGGTCCACAGGAGGTTCACTAAAGGCGTAAGAGGTCTGCGGAACATACTCTACCTTGGCAAACTTCTCGCTGTAGGTCATGAGGAGACCTCATGCTCTTACGGGATATTTTTAGCACGTAAGGATGTTCGACCAGGCCACTGCTCATAGTAACTCCCAATTAATCTCTGCTTATTCACTCCCTAAAGCTGGAGTAGCAACCTCCACGGCTGAGGGCTGGGGAAGGCTGTTTCCCCTTGCTTGTCCGCCGCCTCGTGGGCCTTCCTACCAGTGCCCGCCGGTGGACTGAATTGAAAGTAGTTGTTAAAAGACCACTTAACGAACATGTGGTCGAGCAGAACCGAGGTGTCCATTTCAAAACTCTGATCACAGCCTTCGGAATGAAGGTATCCAAACAGCTTTGCCGTGGCGATAACACTGCTTTAGGGTTGGCACTTGCCGACATGACAGTGACCCTTGCCGAACTGTGGTCCCCGTTGTAAAAAGTGTCTCCGTACATTTGGGGGTTGTACATAATTCCATGCACGTAAAATTTTCTATCTCAATAACGTAGAATCAGTGAATAAACCTCTTTCTGGCTTTGGGATTCATTAATTGGGCTACGCGTTACTCACAAGCGGAATAACGTTACAATGGTAACCATCGTGGTTTTAACTCACGCACACTCACTCAACTACACGCAGGCACACACGGATGGCTGCTTGCTCAAACATGACACATAGACTCAAAGCCCGTGTACATATTTGTCATTTGCACTAGCGGACATGCAGGAGTCCTTACAGACAGTGCTCCACAGAGAAGAGGATCATATTTCGCTACGAAGGAACAACTCACCGACTCAACCGCCAAATCGCGTGTGGTGGTGCATATACGTGTCAGCAGATTATAGACGCCAGCAGTAATAGTATTGCACGACGACAACAGGGATCGGGAAGGTAGAAAGAATAAGTATCCTTATTCCAAACCCTTGACTCTGCTAGGGTCGGACGGATTTTGGTAGGCTCTGCAGCAGTAGTAGCAGAAAATCCGCCGGGAACACTTTGTTACCCTGAATTTGTGAAAATACCCGATTGTATACATTATTGGTGTGTTTCGTTCCACTTAAGATTTTGTGAGTCAACCTTTGTTTATTCGCGTTCAAGGTGTGACTTTGCCATATTCTGTTTGGATCTGTGTGACTCACCTACTCGTTTGCGTCACGTCGTGAACTGGGCTCTAGTTTTGCGTGAGTGATCGCATATTTGAGGGTTTTATATATTGTGCGACGTCGTTCATTTTATGGTCCAGTATTGTAGGGGCTGCCAGGTAATCTCGTTTAGGTTCCGGGATTCGTGCGAGTTGGCTTAGCATTGCTCAAAAGCGTAATCCGCGGGATTCATTGCTGTTTTTCTTCTTATTCGCTATATCATTTTGCATGACCGCATCAGTTGTCTCTTCTGGTACGCTGACCTCGCTACAACAGCATTCAATGGAGGTACCTAATTTCGGATGTGGGCGATTCACGTCGTTTTACAGGGGCAGTTTACCAATGGTATGGTCCAGGATAGCTTACGCGGCCGACAGGCACCTTGTAGCATTAGACATACTACCCAGGGTACTTTTCGAAACGCGAGATAGAATGATTATAGGGATATCAGATGGTGGCATCGGAGCTCGATTCTCAAGGGCGGGTTGCCTGGACGATAGGCGGCGCCCTGAGCTTCGGATTGTCTTTAAGTGGGGTTTCTGGGTTCGCCCCCCGTTTCAGAACCTTGGGTGAATTGGCTTGTCAATCGACACTAGATCGAGAACTTTTATTCCCTCCTCGAGCTTTGCCACTGGGGAAGTAATGCCTGAGTGTCTATGCGGAGCCTCACTTGGAACGACTTCAAATGGGAAAGGGGGCCTGAGACAGTTAAACACCTAGTGGCAAGTGTCATGAAGGCGATCCGTATGGAGAAAGCAGCCAAAACGGATGACATGCTCCCGGCTTTTCTCAGAGTCCCGTAAAACCTTACCGATAGCACGAATTTGCTGCTTAGATATTCTTCACACCTGATCGGCTGCCTGGGATGCCGAGAGAGATTTGGTAATCGGGAACCAGGGACTGGCCTTCACACCCTTAAACGTACATACGGTGGCCTCTAGTTACTGCATCTCCGCAGCCCATCCTCAGGCTTAGGATTTTGGAGCACCCGCCGAGAGTGTTTTACGCTGAACAGTCAATTCGTGACTTAGGAATGGGACACTGGTCGTAGAGGGGGGAAGAACCTTGCCTGTTGGAGAAGGTAGCCTCTTCTGACTTCCGTGGCGAAGTCGTTATTACCGCGATCGAGGAAGTTGACATCATTCAACAGCAAATTAGTTCACATAAGATACCACGCAAAATGGGAGGGGGGATGTAAAGACCGGTCGTTGAAAATCCCCTTAAATCCTTTGCAGTTCCACGTTTTTCTTAACATCACTCACTTGCTTACACCGTTGACGTGTCTTCACGCAGTGTTCTTTTTATGGACCAATTGTTGTTTGTTCGCGCCCAGGGCACTACATTTTCATATCCTTGTTCTGGACCAGCGTGACGCACGTGCTCCTTGCTCGCACGCTGCAATTCGGTGCTCGTTTGTTGAGTCCTTGTGATCTCATTAATGGGGTTTGTACCTGTTTGATGTCATTGTTCATTCAATGACCTAGTGTCGTAGGATCTCACAGATAACCGCCTTTTGACTTCGGGATCCGTTGTGAATTTTGCTGCACACTGATGAAACGTGTGTTACACGGTGGTGTGCGTTGTTGCATGCATCCGAAATCAATGATTTGTAAGGCGGAGATACTCACCAGATAAAAAACCGCGGTGCCCGAGTAAATCTACGGAAACTCACCGAAAGCCTTACTACCCGGAGGCATGAATGACTTCGGCCACTCAAAGTCCAGTGCCGGTTGGGCCGAACTGAAGCGATTTCCAAACGGTCACCCAAAGGCAAGTTGAAAATCATGCGGCCGAGTTGAACCCAGTTATCAAATTCCAAAATCTGAATACAGCTTTCGGATTGCTGCCACCAGTACAGAATTGCCATGGTGGCTAGGGGGTGCTTTGGTTAGGGTGATAATAATAATAATAATAAAAATAATAATAATAATAATAATACAATTAATAATAATAATAGTAATAATAATAATATTAATAATAATAATAATAATGGTATATTTCTCGGCTACGGTCGATACGCACGCACAGGCGCATGATCACGGTGTACGGCGTTGCTCAGTAAGGTGAAATTTTCACAAACTTCAGGTATAAAAGTCAAAAGCGCCAGCGGTAGGAAAACATAGTCAGCGATACTTTATGTGTATCACTCCAATAATGGTTTGCGCGGCAACTTTGAACCGGTTTTGATTTCGCGCTGGGCGGTGGCGCACCGCGTGGATACCGAGTATGTCGTTCGTTCATAATGCTAGAGGTGCACTATAGACGAGAATGATGCAGGCCACGCAAAACGGCAGTTTACCGGAGATCTGCGAACAGCGAAGTTTTAAATAGGAAGAAAAAAGGTTGTATGGAAGTACACTCGGGAAAATCGATGCATGCGAGGAGAATAGCAAACCATGAAGCTGATGCAAACCCTGAATGTCGGTTCTACCGAGGTTCAATAGGAGGAATGAGTTATGAAACAAGGAGACATGAAACCAATTTTATGAATTTACATTTGGGAACTTTGGTGAGTGTGGAAAGAACCGAAGTCCATATGGAGGTGAGTTTAATTCCAGGATCAGTAACCTGTACCATTCAGAAATGCGAAAGTACAACTGGAGGGTCCTGGAAAAGTGGGAGATCGAGTTGTAGCCGGGCACGGATCGAGGGGAAAGTGGACTGTTGCAACAGATACTAAAGTGGAAAATATCCGCATTGATTTGAGCGCTATTATGCTGTTTCACTGACAAATATATATAAATATATATATATATATATATATATATATATATGTACATTGACGCGTTGAGCCTCAGTGTTATTCGGCGTCATTACTGGTAATATACAACATTCTATGGGTATGGTTCGTCCGGCGGGGTAAAGGATATGTGTCGGTCAATCAGCCGAGTGTGACGAGATATGACGGACTTAAGGGACTACTGATATATTAGCAGGTTGCGCGTGAACTGTTACTTGTGTTGGCTGTAATGTTGATATTTGCAGGAGAGGTTTTGCGTTAGAGGGCCCTAATTAACATGATAGTCAGCTGGGGGTATTTTCTGCCGCGTGGCTTGATTGCAGTCCCAGATGCTATGAAAGGTTCCACTTGGGTTCTTGTCGATACGAGTCAAAGTGGCATCTTCGGTTATCCAGTTCGGCGACTGAGATAGTGAGAGGCGATGAACCTGAAATAAATAGGGATTGCAGTCTGGACGTGGTTCCAGCTGTGGGTCAGGGTAATATGTGACGACAACAGTAATGAACTGGTTAGGTTTATGTGAATGGGGCAAGAATAAAGTTTCATTTAAGCGGTCAGTGGCACCTACTCCACGTTCTGGGTGAAGTAGGCTCGCCGAGGACTGAGCTTTAATGCTGCAAGCTAGCAGAGTTGCATCCACCGGTTGGGCCATTTTGTATGCTTCCCAAAGGATTAATGGTTCGCAAGTTGGTGTGGCAGCGTTGGGATACTGAGAAAAACCTAGAGCTTTGCGGTTAAGAGGATCTAGAAATGGTAACCCTCGATACCGCTTGCTTACGCAGTCTGCAGTTCAGCACCGAGGCGGTAGGGTGGGCTTGAAGGAACAATGTGAGGTAATGGGACCGGTACCCTGCTAGCATAGCACTATATTTGTTACGGTCTCTTCCGGTGTAGTGGTTACTCTATGTTGAATGATCCTGAGGGGCCTTAAATTGGAAGAAACTATGATGGTGTCGGTGATGACGCACTAAAGAAAATTGGTCCCATGCCGAGAAATATAGCCGTAATTTCGTCTATGCTCATACTCCATGGTGCTAGTGTGCTGACATTATAATTGATTAGGAGCAGGTATATCCGGTATAGTGGTGTTTGCATGGTTACGGCGTGTAACACATGTTCGATCAATGCCCAGCAAAATTCACAATGGATCCCGAAGTCAAAAGGCGGTTATCTGTGAGATCCTACGACACTAGATCATTGAATGAACAATGACATCAAACAGGTACAAACCTCATTAATGAGATCACAAGGACTCAACAAACGAGCACCGAATTGCAACGTGCGAGCAAGGAGCACGTGCGTCACGCGGGTCCAGAACAAGCATATGAAAATGTAGTGCTCTGGGCGCGAACAAACAACAATTGGTCCATAAAAAGAACACTGCGTGAAGACACGTCAACGGTGTAAGCAAGTGAGTGATGTTAAGAAAAACGTGGAACTGCAAAGGTTTTAAGGGGATTTTCCACCACCGGTTGTTACACCGCCCACCAAAATCCTCCCGAATCCTCAGCAGAGCCAAAGGTTTGATATAAAGATACTGATTCTCCCTACCTACCTGGGCCTTGCTGTCAGTGCGCGCGCCTAATGCTTGTCGTCAACGTTGTACCCATGTTTGTACCTAATCCGTTTGCCACACCGACACGAAGCTATTGTACATCTTCCACGAGAACAACTGATAGATGTCGGGCGTGAAGGGGAAACATAGATGCTGTCCTTGGGAGGGCCATCATGCACTGGCTGTATGTGCTCGCGTGAGTGTGTGTATAGGGTTTAGTCGCCGCTATCTTCACGTTTGCAAAATACATTTCAGTAACGTCAACAAAAGCGAATGGTGAACACCTTCACGTGTTTGATAGGGGTTATGAGGTATAGCGCGCATCGGGTATGTGCCTATGTGTCTGTATGTGTAATGGAATCACAGGTATCACCACACGTCAAAAGAGGGCTTTCTGCAGCGTCAAAGAAAGTCTGTGAGCACTGAAACGTGTTTGACAGAGACCATGTGGTATAAATAGTGCAATGTGGGTGAATGTGCGTTGGGATGTATGATGGTTCGATACGTCAGTATGTCGGGACTGCTTATATATGGGGTTTCTTTACCCGCCTCGATGACTACAGCGAAATAGTCTACTGGGCCTCAGCGTCATCAGCTCCTCCGCCTTCACTCTCGAGTAGGTTAATACTGCGTATGTCACGAATGAGCACTCCGTTAGCTGTCTTCACCTTCACCGTCCTTATCATTCCTTCAGTGCTTTCGATGGTTTCCATAACCACTCCCAAGGACCAAGTGCTGAAATGTGCGCGTTCGTCGGCGATTATCACCACATCCCCAACCTTGAATGATCTTGTTCTCACCAGCCACTTCTGTCGAGTCTGCCGTGCCGGTGGGCAACCCCGCAGCCAGCGCCTCCAGAAATCCTTGGCCAGATAGTTCGCTTGCTTCCATACGTGAAGGTAGCTTCCACGAAGGTTTACCGGCCCTTGGAAACCCTCGTTCGACCTTAACGTCAATGAGTCGTTCGGGGTGAGTGCCAGGTGGGTGGGGTCGCCGTTCATTACTGGAACCAGGGGGCGGTTGTTCAGGATTCTCTCCACCTCAGTCATTACGGTGTTCAGCGTCTCGTCGTCGGGCGGCTGCTGCTCCATGGTTGACAGCAATATCCGTCTGGCGGACCGGATCATGCGTTCCCATACGCCACCTCGGTGGTTGGCCTGTGGGGGGTTTAAATGCCATCGTATGCCGTAAGTTTGATCCTGCAAATCGTCCCTGTTTATGTTCTTGTGCCAACGCTGCAATTTCCGGTGAGCGCCCACAAAGTTCGATCCATTATCTGAGTATATATCGGCCGGTGCGCCTCTTCGGTTGATAAATCTTTGCAAGGCCCGTAGAAACGAATCGGTCGTCATCGAATGTGCGACTTTCAGGTGTACCGCGCGTGACTTCATGCACGTCACGATACATCCATATCGCTTTCCTAATCCTTTCCCGCACTTGATCCACAAGGGCCCGAAATAGTCCAACCGAGTGTCACTGAACGGCCATTAGCCCGCATCCTGGTAGTGGGGCCATGAGTTGTTTGCCCGCCGCGGCATTGCGTCTCCTACATTGCACACATCGTCGGATTACGCGTTTTACAGTCTCTCGTCCTCTCAACAACCAAAGGCGCTTTCGGATGACGCTCGTCACGTGACTTTCCCCGGCATGTCCCTCCACGGCGTGGACGTGTTGGATCATTAGCTCAACTACAGGTTGTCTCGCAAGCAGCAGTATAGGATACTTTGTGTCGAAGTCGATGAGTTTGGGGTTTAAACGCTTCAGCTCGCCTCTTGGAGATGGTATATCCTTATTGGTCGGTCCCACTTCTTCCGCCCTCTTGAGTTCTCGGGCGAAAGCCCCGCGTTGTATCATTCGGAAAATATCGTACTCTGCAGCTTGTAGCTCATCGGGACCTATCGGGCCGACCCGCATCCGGCCTGAGGGCCGTAGCCCTTTCATGACTGGCAAATTTCACTTGAACCTGGTTAACCAAACTAGCGAACGAAGCGTCTTCATCCAGGAAGAAAACCTGACCAGTCGCTATAGAATGGGTGTCGCTTCGACGACATTGGCCGCCATCACTACGCCTTTGATCTCCTGTTCTAATTCCGTAGGGGTTTCTAATTCGAAGACGGGCCAGTCCTGTTTGGGCAATTGCAGGAAGTTTGGCCCTCTCGTCCGCGTGACGAGTTGCCTGAAGTTGTTCGCACCTCGGGAGCACAGATCGGTTGGGTTATCGCCAGACCTGACATGATCCCACTGGTTCGTGGCTGATTCATCGTGGATAATCGTGAGGCGGTTAGCGACGAAAGTACTAAACCGGCTCCGTACGTTGTTAATGTAGTAAAGTACTATCGTTGAATCCGTCCAGAAGCTAACCGACCAAATGTACAGATCGAAACATCTCTTCACAGCTTGCACCACCCTGACTGCCAACACGGCTGCGCTGGGTTCAAGGCGTGGGATAGAGACCGACTTCGGTGGAGCAACGCGGGCTTTGGCGAACAGGATCCTCGTAGTATATTGTCCATCTCCTGTGCACCATCGTCCGTACACCACAGCTCCATAACCGACTTCGGATGCATCGGAAAAGGCATGCACTTCTCCGGTCCGCGTCGTATGGCCAGGAGTCAAACATCGTGGGATTCTTATGTCCCCCAATTTCTTCAAGGTGTCCAAAAGTTCTTCCCAGTCCAACCAGTCTCCTCGGTCCAGTGACTGGTCCCAATCAACTTTCTTACGGCACAGCCGCTGCAGCAAGATCAATCCGGGTAGCAGTCATGGTGAGACGAAACCGAGCGGGTCGAACAAACTTGAGACGGCAGATAGTATGCCACGACGGGTTATTGGAAGCTCGGGAACGTTTAGTTCAAAAACAAATCGTCCGTTTCCGCGTCCCATTGTATCCCTAAGGTGCGCTCGATAGGAAGTGGAGAGCCGTCCAAATCTCTTACCCTTTCGGCCTTTTCGTGATACGGGATGACCTTCAGCACTTCTGAAGCGTTCGACATCCATTTAGTTAGATGGAAGCCGCCCTCTTCCAGCAATCTCGTCAGACTCCTGAACTGCGCTAGAGCTGAGTCTATATCATCGAGTGACCCAAGGTAGTCGTCGACGTAGACGTTTTTGCTGACGCTTTCTACCACCGTCCGATGGACTAGATCGCCATGTTTGTTCGCTGATTCTCGGAGGGCGTAGTTTGCACAAAACGGTGACGATGTGGCTCCGAAGGGGTGGACGGTCGTCCTATAATTCACCACTGCGTTGTCCCTGTCGCTCTCTTCCCACCACAGGAAACGCAAAGCATCTCGTTCTCCTACCGGTATTTTCACCCGATGAAACAAATTCCCCTAATGTCGGCAGACAAAGCCACTTTACCCACTCTGAAACGGCACAAAATATCGATCAGTGGTGTGGTCCAGTCAGGCCCCTGTGGTAGGCGATCGTTTAACGACTTGCCCTGGAACTTGGCCGCACAGTCGAAAACCACGCGCAGTTTATTGGGTTTCTTGGGGTTGATAACCGGATGGTGAGGCAGATACCAGATACCCCTTTTGCTGTCGGTGTTGGCAGGCACCCTTTCAACGCAACCGAGGTCCTCGTTTCGCTTCATCAAATCCGCGTACCGTTCCCACACATTCTGGTCTCGAATGAAGCGTTCTTTTAGTTGTAGTAATCGTTGGAGAACATAATTTCTGTTGTCAGTCCACGGGTCGACCGGTATGCGCCATGGGAGGGGAACCTCGAACTGTTTTTTGAGGCCTCTAGTGCCTTGCCGCACCGTTTGTAGGGCGAAGTGATCCTCTTGAGACAACGACGGTCTTTCGTCTCCAATGTCATGAAACTCCTTTTCATACAGCCGCTGCAGATGATACTCTATGCGGTCCGTTTCGGCGGATAAGTAATTCGCGGAACCGCGTACCCCTACTGGACCGTATAACATCCATCCCAGAGCCGTGCGTACGGCATAAGGGGCCTGGCGGTCGCCCAATCTCTGGTCTAGTACCCAATGTGCCTCTGGTACGTCGCAGCCGATGAGGAGATCCACTTCATCATTTTCCCAGTCTACAACGGTTTAATCCTGCAGGTGGGGCCACCGAGTCAAGATTGCGTTCACCGACCTTGGTGCTCGCATGGGGAGATCCGCTAACGTGAATGCCTCCGTTGGTTCAATTTCCTCGTTAGTGTCTAGAGAGATGAGTTGCAGCCTTAATCTACCGGCAGTCATTACTTGTGTTCCTCCAACCGTGCTCACTTCCAACGACGTCGTACTTTAAGCGAGCCGGTGTTTGTCGGCAAACCGCTCCTTCAGTAGGGTAGTGTCAGATCAACTGTCGACGAAATCCAACGCTTTGACCACCCCCGTCAGGGTCACCACTCTTGCGGCCACTACGCTTAAAGGTGCCGTTTTACTGGCAGATCGTGACGTTGAACAAATAACGCTGGGTTTGGTACTCGTCTCGGGTAAGGTTACTCTCGCCTGATGCGGCAGCCGATGGTGTCTGCCCGTGCAGCCCTCGTAACCACATCGGTTCCTTGTTATACAAGATGCCGCCGGTGCGTGGTGTTGAGACATAAAGCACGCTCCTGCAATCCTCGCCATTCCTCACCGTTCGTCCGTTGTGGCGTTGCCGAACTTGGGGCATTCTGGTGGGCCATGGCTAGTACAACAGTATCTGCAATTGGGTTGCGCCGTAGTATCGCGTGAAATGACATGTGTATTAGTCCAAGGCTGGTATTTTGGATGTTCCCGTTCAGGGGTTCGCCTGGTTGCTGTCCCGGATGAGTCGGCCGAACCTGCTGTCAGCTATCTTCGTTTGCCTGTCCAAGTATTCGGCCAGGTCTTCGAAGTTGGCTTCTCTGTCGCTTCGGCTTATCCGTTCTGCTCCTTCCACCCACCGACCCTGTAGTTCGGGAGAGAGGTGACGGACTATGCCCTCCAAAGTGTGCTTGGCATCTAGGTCAGCCCTGTAACCTAAATGGTCGGGGGCTATTGAGCAGTTTTGCATCTTAATCACCAGGTCGGCCATTGAGTAGACGTCGCCCTTGGTTCTCTTTGCCTCTACCATCACGCCCTCTATTAGGTTACGGGCTACTTTGAAAGGTTGGCTAAACAAGTCCCTTAGAATCTTCCTTGCTCGGGTGTAGCCTTGTTCCGGGTCGAGCATGGAACACCCGTCGATAGCTTCTCTTGCTGGGCCTCGGCAGTAGTGGGTAAGGTAGGGGAGCCTTTGCCCAGGGTCGGTTACCTTGTTTTCAACGAACGTCTCGAACTGCTTGACAAACTTGCAGTATTGCTCAGCTCGCCCGTCGAAAACCGTTAGTTCCACTCTAGGCGGATCGATCGGTGGTGGTTTGTAGTCGGCGACCGGCTTGGGGTTCCCTATCTTATTGCACCCTGATCTATCGGAAGTGTCGTAGTCGCTGGTCTCATGCTCTCGCTCTTTCTGTATAAACTTCTTTTCTGCTTCCTGCGCCTGTAGTCTAGCCAAAAGTAACTGTTTTTCTAGGTCTAGTATTCTCAGCCTATGTAAATCAACATCCTTACGATCAATATTGCTCTCATTACCACGTGAACTAGCACTGACATGACTAGGTGATCTAGCATCAACTACAGAATCAAGTGTACCCAAAACCTCCCCAGAGACTTTCCGTGTTACTTCCTGTCCGGATTCCAATGTTTTCGATCCTTTTCTTGGCATTTTGCGTGTTTTCCCTCGTTCCAAATTGATCTATTGAGTATTGGAACGATCGTTTGTGCAATGCGTATCCAAATTCGCAACGGATCCCGAAATCAAAAGACGATTATCCGTGATATTCTACGATACTAGATTATTACATGAACAATGACATAAAAAATATACAAACCTCAATAATACGATCACAAGGACTCAACAACGAGAAACCGAATAGCAGCGTGTGAGCAAACAGCACGTGCGTCACGCAGGTCCCGAACAAGGATGTGCCAAAGCAGCGCTCTGGGCGCGAACAAACAACAATTGGTCCAGAAAAACAACCAGTTCGTAAAGACAAGTCAATGATATAGGCAAATGAGTGATGTTAGGAAAAACACTGAATCGCGAGGGTTAAAGGGGGATTTTCCACGACCGGCTGTCACAGCCTGCTTGAGCTGGAAAAGCGCCTTCTTGGCTTGATGGGCCCAGATTAGGGTTCATTGGTTGCTCCACAGAAGGTCGTTCAGAGGTTTCATCAGCGTTGCGCAGTGCGAAATAAGCTGGCTGTAAAAATTAACAAGGTCGTTAAAACGATTCATATGTTTGAAGGAAGCCGGTAATGGAAATTCAGCAAAATCACCGACCTTGGTTTTAGCCGGACAAGTGCTGTTGGCATCGATGACGTGACCGGGGAAAGACAATGACGGCTTTCCCCATTCAGCCTTACCTGCATTGACGGTGACGCAGTGCTCTGTTAACCGCTGGAAGAGCTGCTGTAGATGCAGCTGATTTTCGGCTACACGGGGGCTAGCGACAAGGATGTCATCGATGTAAGGGTAAAGAGAGGGTAGCCCGCGAGTAACACCGTCAATAAACCGCTGGAACTTTTGGGACGAGTAGAGCAGACCGAAAGGCATGCAGATAAAGTTGAAGAGACCAAACCGGGTGGTGACAGCATTTTCGGAAAGTCCTTTTCAGCGACCGGAATTTGGTGATGGGCTCGAACGAGGTCGGTTTTGCTGAAGATGTTCGATCCAGCCACAGCAGATGTGATATCATAAATATGAGGCACAGGATGACGATCTGGCTTTTTAACCTGATTGAGGCGACGATAATCACCACAAGGACGACGGTCGCCTGAAGTTTTCGTCGGTACCATAAGCATCGGAGATGCCCACGAGCTGTTCAATGGACGAATGTTGCCAGGGTTCATCAGTTGCTGGAATTCACGATGAGCAATGGCCAGACTGTCTGGAGTAAAAACGAGAGGTCCCAAGGTGCCGATGGGAGGTATGACCGCCGTGCGCGCCGCTGATAAGTTGTTTGCCGGCCCGGTGAGGGACGGAATATCGGACAAGATTTTGGCGAACGTTTCATCGGGGTGAGGAGCTACGGATGGTCGAACACCGTCGACCAAGCACACAGACCCAACAAATGCAAGATTAGTCACAGGGTCGGTTACCTTACAAGAACCCGGAGGTAGCGAAAGGTTAAAATAAAGCAAAAAACCAACACCTAAGTTGGGTTGGGAAACATCAGCAAACTTAAAAGTCCACTGAAAAAGAAAAGCAAACCAAAATCCAAAAACAGACACTTGGTAACAAAATTAGATGCAAGGGACCGATTGGCAGCCTAATGCTCTGAAGTTTTTCGGTGCTTACGCTCAGTGAGGCTAGAGGGAATGACACTGATTCGTGCGCCGGAGTCGATCAGAAACTGGCGGCCTGAGATGAGGTTTTTGACAAAGAGGAGGCGGCACGGTGATAGGGGGCCAACGAGCTCCACAGTACCTACTCGTTGGCCGAGGAGTTTCTTTGCTTGTCGTGGAACGTTTAAGGGGGTGCACACTTTCGGGCGCAAGCAAGATGCTGGCGGTGATGCCAACACCATGTCCCAGTGTGGGCATCGGGAGAGGCTGGCTTGGGAGGACTACTAGCGTCAATAGGACGGCGAGCGCGGGTCGGGGAGCGGCCGCGACTTGCTGAGCGTGACGACTGAATGGCGGTCACGTCCGCCCGAGGGGCACTAAGTTGTGCAATGATATCTGTCGAAGCCGCCTCCACTGTGGCCTTGGACGGAAGAAAGTACTGACCAATTTAGACTGAGGCATTTTCCACAAAACGGTTGGCCGCCGAGGCCGGTTTTTCTAGAAACACATCATCTAGGAGAAGCGCCAGAGTGCACTGTGATTGTTCGGGTGGCTGCTGCATCCACAAGCGTCGCAAAGTCATGTCGTCAACTAGGATACCTTAAGCCAGTTGCCCATACGACGCCAGAGCTGTGAAGGCTTCTAATGTCCGAGGGAAGTGCCACTAAGCAGCTGACGAAGACGAGTTGAGTCGGAGACCCCATTGTGTTCTAGGACAGTCTGGAGAAGCATGTTATAAGGCCTATCCGTGGGTGGGTTGGAGATGACGTCCTTGACAGCTTCAAGAAAAGTTGAGGGAAGCTTACCGGCAGGATGCACATAATTCAGCTGCAGTGAGTTGATTCTGAAGGCAGCAAGCTGTAAGTCCAGATTACTCAGCCAAAGGGAGGAACTGCCCGGGATAAATGAAATTGCCTCCACTGAGGGTGCTATAGAAAGCTTTTCAGGCAACGCTGGCTTGGACATAATTAACTAGGAGTCATCCACAACACAAAAAAGACAATGAAACAAATATACCGTGGCAGACTGAAATCGACACCCTTAAAAGTTCAACGCGTATATGCAAAACGAAGACAAAAGGAAAGCTGCAATGAACAGATGAAAAAAATAATTTGGAACGAGCTCACCAATTTGAAAGCTCCCACGATATATGCGGACTTGACTCTCGCCCAACGAATGGAACTCCCAGAACAATGGCAATTGATGGGTCCTAGTAATTATATTGGTAACCCTGTGTAACCGACAGGTGATGGAAGGCTGAACAAACTAATGGCCAAAGCTGACGAGCTGGAGTGCGCCTGGCCACTAGAGTCGCGTGATGTAAGATGACGATGCTGCTGGCTCTGCTGGTATCGAGTAGACTTAAATAAACAGATTTAAAAACCGATCGATAAAGGAAACTGAGGCTACGCTGAATTCCTGACCCATAGAAGAACCTGGTCAAAGTTTGCTTGTCCAGTTGTGTACCTCAGTGGATGACTGATGAAGATCACCCAAATGTCCTACAGGACATCTAAAATAGGCCCGTGCCCGACCGAAGAAGCTTATCGTATTGCCCTGGTCGAACAGCGTTTGGATGTGTGAGGGCACTTTGAAGTACAATTGTCCTGACTTTAGGCCACTCTATGTGACTGGAAGAAAGGTTCGAAAAAGAAGGTTGCCTATAGCTAGAGGAAGACCTGGAGCCGGAATTGGCTGCTCCTGAGTAGCCGTTGTCATTCCCAAGTAAGCCTGAGTACAAAAACCTATTCACAAAACAAAGCCCATCTAAGCTCTCAGCTGGCAATTGCATTTTAATGAACTTGGTGACTGCTACGCAGCTACAACTGCGAATTCCCAACGTAATCCCTCCTTCCGTACGAATAGAGGCGACGCAACTCGGCTGACGGATATGAAGGTTTACTACAGATATTGTGGCACCGAAACAGCACCGATGCGAGAGATACATCGAATATAAATGAGCGCAAAGTTCGAGCAGAAATCGAACAGCGAGCGCGTGCAATCGACGAAGAAGAACCGAAAGCGAAAGTAATTCAAAAGTGGCCTCGACGGAAACCTCGGAAATGTCGGCCCAGTTATATGTACGCAACTGGACAAATCAGTGATGTCGATATCAATCGTCAGAAGAGATGGTAGGAAAAATAGATCCGAAAAGTGGTCCAGAAAACCACCATTTTTTCAGGACTATCGAGGTCACTTTGGATGGAGCCAGAAATGGATAGAGTCCTTGATCATAACACTAAGGTTGTTGCATTCTGTGTCAGCCATCGGAGTCCTCTATGTTCCCTCACACTGCTTTCTCTGCAGACTTATGCCTACGTAATGGAAAACACGGAAGTCTCAGTTAAACCTGGATACTAGACTCTAGCACACTGACGACAGGGGCCAAGTGTATGTAAAGGCTTCCGAAGACTCAGGTCCAAAGCCGGGCAGTCTACCTGACGATAGAACCCAGGATCATCAGAAAACTACGGTTACTAGGTGAACCAATGTTCGTGAAAGACGTCGTGTGCAAACCGAATTGAAGTGGCTAGATGGACCATGTAAGTGTCACAACCACTCTTTGCACGCGGCAACCCAAAGTAGCCCCGAAGTTGATCAGAAGGTTCGCAAATATAGACATTTGCAAGCTTCGAAATAGGGCGGTCGATCTAACATGGGAAATGGCGGACGATGCTACTTTGGAGGAACCCCGACAGGTGATTAAACGATCTCTACTTACCTGCTCCTTCGAAGGGCGAGGGCAGGGCGGTGTGGTCGAGGGCTGCTATGGACAGGTCAGTCAACGGTAGAAACCGTAGTTGGGTTCTCTTCGAGGCTTCTGGGAGTCTCTAGGCTCGGATCCGATACACAAAAAGTAGAAACGGGACAGTGGACCTCTCGAGGTCTGCTGAGCGCATGTATGCAACGAAGTTGTTTCAGTGTGTCAAAATGCATCCAAAGAAGTACCATAGCTACGTGCAGTCTAAGGGTTCTTTGAGAGAAACAGTGAGACCACGGACGACCCATGATCACGGGGCGGTAGCAGATAACCAGAGCAAAGCAGATTCTCTGTGTGAGTATTTTAGTAGAGCGCGGATAAGTTTTGAGGGGGCGACTCTTCCAAAGAGCACAACGGACTTGAATCCTACGGAGGAAGTTGTACGCAAATATTTGGAAGGTCTAGATACCCATAGGGCTGCCCGGCCAGATGACACGTACCCTGCTATCACTAAGCTATTGGCTGATATCCTATCCCACGCAATATATACGTTACAATGTGCCACCGTGGACCATGGAAGGTTGCCTCAGGACTGGAAAAACGCAACAGTGATGGCTATACATAAGGGAGCCCCGCTCTGAAATGGGAAACTACAGATCTGTTAGCCTAACCGGCATTTTATGCAGTGTTAGGGAAGATCATCCGAAAGCAAGTCTGCGAGCACCTACTACGGAATTACACGCTTTGCCCACCTCAGCATAGATCTAAGAAAAAATGTCTTGCTTGACCAATCTCTTTAGCTTAGTGGATGAAGTCACTCAATAGATAAAGGAAAACAGGTAGAAGTATGTAAACTTGGCTTTAGCAAGGAATTTGACCCGGTAAACCATCGGCTTCTACCAATAAAGTTGAGGTAATTTGGTATCTATGGGCTGATTCGGGAATGGTTAGGGGACTTCCGTACCGGTAGAACGTTCTACGTTGGAGTAGATGACAATAACTCTAAATTATAGGACGTAACCAGTGGGGTTCCGCAGGGTTCCGCACTAGGCCTACTTTTTTTTCTTCGGTTTATCGCTGCCTTAGCCTCAGTCTTGCGGTCACTAAGCACCTTTTTCGCAGATGATGTGAACTCAGTGGGCGCTCAGGCGCGGGAAGAGCCAAGCAGAGACGTGCTTACACTTCTCAACTGGGCACAGGAGTGGAACTTACCTCTCAATGCCGGGAAGAGCCACTTGTTGTCACGGATAGCGAAAAGCCTGGCCGTCGCAGGCGACCAAGGCCCATATACTATAGAGGCAGTGAACGGAGTGAAAGGCCTCGGAATTTTGGTGACTTCTGGCCTTAAGTGGTCGGATCAGTGTGCAGCAGCTGCAAAAATGGCACGCGGTGAGCTCTCCAGATTGAGATCAGCTTTTTCGTACAGGCAGCCAAGGGTTTTCATGCCGGTATACATGTCTAAATTTAGACCTCTTTTAGAAAAAGGTGTTCAGGCATGGTCACCCCTCTACAAAAAGATGCCACCTGTTTTGAGAACCTACAACCTCTTGCAAAGTGCATGACTGAGGGCAATAGGGGCAAGATGTAACAGCAGAGACCCCAGAACCTCAGACTTTTCTCTATGGAGAGGGGGAGACTGCGAGGGCATCTCACGGAGGCATTCGGGGTAATCAAAGGCTTTTCTGGGCTTAAACCGGGGGTCTATTCCATATGGCAACAGACTACAGAACAAGAGGTCACGGGAAGAAGCTGGCTAAAGCTCGATCTAGGCTGGTAGCTAGATCCCACTTCTTTAGAAGTAGGGTGGTCAACTATCGGAATAGACTGCCGGAAGAGGTAACGGAACTGGGGACTGTCCAGGCATTCAAGCGGGTCCTAGATCGCCAATAGGATGCCATCATTTCTGACAGCGAATTTTGAGAGTGGTATTAAATGGACTGATGTCACGCGTTTAACTATTTGATGTTTCCATTTGCTACGTAATGACTTAGTCAGCGCTCCCGATGCATATCGACTCTCGAAGTTGGTGTGCGATGGGGTTTTAAGTTTCCGTTCTATTTTCAGAGGGGAATTCGAAGAAATGAACTGCACAGTTTTGGGTGCCTACCTAGTGTGCATGCCATCGAAAGAATTCTGGACGCTCGATAGACCCTGGCCAGCATCGGTCCTGTGCAAACTGAAATCCAAGATTCAGGAACACTTCAGGAAACTGCAGAAAGGAACCTTAGGACGGGTGCTTGCGAACAGCTCTTCTCTCTGTAAACGCCTGCTCCGCAATCGGGAACCAGGGTCCCCAGTTCACGCGCTGTCGCTTTCTGATGGCTCTCCTGCCACCTCCCTTTATGAGGTGGCAGAGGTTTTCAGGTCTCATCTCGTGTCGGTTTCCAGCACACTAGTGGTGCTTGCTTGTGGACATCCACCTCTTCAGCCAAAACAGCTTGTCTCTCCGCTGCAGCACTTCGCTGTGTCTCACGTAGAAGTGGAGGAGAGGCTTAACAAGATTATCCCGTTCAGCTCGATGGAACCGAGCGAAGTTCATCCTCCCATTCTTTAAGAACCCGCCTCCATTCATGCAGCATCATACTCTATGCTCTTTCAACAGTGCATAGACAACGGAACATTTCCAAATTCATGGAAGTGTGCTGTAACTGCCCCAATTTGTTGGAAAGGAGATCGACACCTTCCCGGAAGCTATAGGCCGATAGGCCTCATCAGTGTCTCCAGAAAAGTCTCCGAGCGCATCGTAAAACGCGAGATCTTGGTGCACTTGTGCGAAATTGGTTCACTGTCTCCAGCGCAACATGGCGTCCTTCCTGGCAGGTCATGCATCACCAATACGCTGACCTTTAGAAACAGCTTGACACAAGCCCACGATGATAACAAGATATCCAAGGCCGCATTCATCGATTTTGATAGAGCCCTCGATAGTGTCTCGCAAATTCCGCTTCAGTACGAACTCGGAATGCAAGACGTCTCCGGTCACTTACTACCCCCGACTGAAAGCTTTAAAAAAACCGAACCTTCTCTGTTCGTGTGTATACGTCTCGGTCTCCACCTGCACCCACCGATATAGGAGTCCCTCAGGGCTCTGTCCTCGGTCAGAGGCCGGAACATCTCGGGGCGAATTCAAAGGAAAGCTGCCAAAATGGTACATGGCTCACGCTTTACCACCCACCCGGCTCGTTTAATATCACTTAGTCTCTACCCTCTTGAGACACGCAGTATTAGGAAAGACCTATTCCTGATTTATGATCTATTCTTCACGGTTCTAGTGGATCAGTTCTTCACTCGTCCGAACTTGTAGACCCTGCGATGACGCTCGAGGAAACTCTTCAAACCCGTTCACGTACCCTCATTAGACAACATTTCTTCTTGTCCCGGACAATATCTCTTCGGAATAGCCTTCGACAAGGGGTAGTGAATGCCTCCTGAAAAGAGGCATTTAAGGCTAGACTAGACAACTGGTTAGGACTATCGCCAACGCCAGCCAATTCTCCGATCACCCCAGAATCTTTCATTCTCCCCCATTTTTTTACGTCTCGTCTTCAATCCCCTATGCTTGTACATGCAAGCAGTTATAAATAAATCCATTCCCATTCCTCTTACGAATATATATGCAAATAAATCTTCTGTGTAAACTTTAAAACAATTAGTGCTGATGCATTGAAGTATACATGTTCACACTGTCGGACCCTCGTACTACATGGTAAACATTTATTTTTATTTTCAAATCGCTTCTGAGAAAAAGGTTGCCCTCTTGACGCGGGAGAAAAAAAGATACGTACAAGAAACGGGAACATTTGGGTTCAAGCCTTATCCCCGTGAACTACTTCAAGACAGTTGAACTGAACTGACCTGAGGTGCAAAGCATGAAGCGTGACACTGAGGTCATGGCAGACGGAAGTAGAAGACTGCTACTTCATAACCTTAGGGAGAACATCGTAAAAGACGGTAGAATCAGAAAGGAGGAAAACCGCCGGCATGTGACTGAGGTCCTTAGGAAGGCTGGCCTACCTCCTGCGACACCAGTAGTCAAGTGCCATCGAATAGGACTATGGCGTGGAGCACAACCAGCGCCGCCACGACCCCTGGTAGTTGTGTTCCACAGAGTCTACTGGAGGGATATGCTGCTGTCCAGGGCGGGAGCAGTTGAGGGCAACACGCAGGGAATGGTTAGGTTTACACCTGACAGCCCAGCATTTGTCAAACCGGCTAATGCCATAGTCTCGCTGAGAACGGGCACACCTGATCTTAAGAGGCCGAAGATACATATAGCGAAACGGGAGATGACTCCTCTTGGGAAGCCAACACCTAAGGCCCAAGGAGTAATTAAGTTACCAAAGGTGGCTACAGGCTCCGGTATACAAAAGCCAAAGATCAGGAAGTTCGAAAGACCAAAAGAAATGGACTCACAGGGCATCCAGTCCAGTTGGTGTAGAGAACGTGCAGCCAACCAGCCCGATTCTAAAGGAGACTCCCAAAACGTCCTCTCTGGTGCAACCAGGGAAGTTGGAGGTATCAGAGGGAAAAGCCGAAGAAGCCAGTTGGGCTGAGGTGGTCGCAAGACCATTCCGGGCTATCGGTACGGCGACCCAAAAGGGGGTAACGTCCCTTGTGCACGTCGAGCCTGACACCGGGTCGACGGGTGGAAAAGGAAAGGCCACGAAACTCAGAGTGTCACTTGATATGCAAGATGCTGCACCGCCGACATCTTTAGAGGCAAAAAATGGGGCATCGCCTAGGAGATTGAGCCCGAGGATACCCTAGCCCTAGAATTAGCAATGAAGTCAGTAACGAGGACCAGGGAACCGTCAGTATGGTACACCAACACCTGCAGTCTCCCGGGAAAAAGAGGGAAGTTGACGGCTAGGATCGCAGAGTCTGATGGCGTTGCGTTGACGGAAACTTGGATAAAGCCATATACTGAAGTGCGCTTCCAGGGATACGCTGCCTACAGACAGGATAGAACAGATGGAAGGCAGGGGGTGGAGTGGCACTTCTAATACGGACCGACATAGGCCATTGGGAGGCCTCGTTCCACTTAGTCTCTGGTAATGTACAGGCCAGATCCTTCTTTATCAGGATCGAGGGGCGTACAGTATGCCTTATCTGTATCTGCAGGGCACCGCTAGCCACAGATGAGGAAGACGTTGAGCTCTTGCAAGTGCTGGATGCGGTGCTGGCACAGACAAAGGAGTTCGTCTTATTAGGGGATCTCAACCTACCCGAAATTAACTGGGAAAGCGGGATCGCACCAAGAGGATCAACGGGCGACAAGTTTCTGCAGTGGGTCCAGTTACATGCACTTACGCAGCATGTGACACAGGTAACCAGACACAGAGGTGGACAGCACCCGTCTCTCCTTGACTTAATCATAACGCGGCACCATCAGGACGTTAAGGAAATTAAGTGGGAAGAGCCATTGGGCAAAAGTGATCATGTAGTCCTAAGGGTCACACTAAGACATGGCAAGGCGCCGAAGGAAATCGCGTTACGTCGGCGCCGTGTGAGAATCAACATAGGTGAACTAAAGAGGGCGGCGGAGGAAATTCAGTGGACACCGAGACACACAAATGCCTCCGTAGGGGAACTCTGGGAGACCATAGAGATGGAGCTACTCGAACTTACAGATGAGTTCGCACCTCTGACGGTGGCAGGCAGTAGAAATCTACCCCCGTGGTGGAAGTCAAAAGTCCGCAAGGCCATAGTTATTCGTAGTCAACGATGGGCGGCGTACAAGCTGCATAGAACTCAGGGGGCATGGAATAGCTATAAGATGGCTAAGAACAGAGCTCAAGAGATCCAAAGAGCGGAGAAATATGCCTTCGAGCGTCGGTTAGCCGCGTCTGTCCGCACAAACCCGAAGCGATTCTACGCCTACGTGCAATCTCACAAACGTATGAGAGAGAGCGTAGCAACTTTGGAAGGAGCACAGGGACGACTAGCTCTAAACGGCGAAGACAAGGCTGACTTGCCCTTGGAATTCTTCAAGAGCATATATCGACCAGAAAATAGTTTAGAGGAAAGAATGGAGGGCCCACAGGCGCCTCCAATACCCGAACTTAATGTAGGAGAAGAATAAGTGTAAGCGGAGTTGCAAACGTTGAATGGAAATAAAGCAGCAGGTCCAGACGGGATTCATCCAGCAATCGTTCAGCCTCTGGCCGAGGTCCTGAAGGCTCTGGTGACGAAGCTGTATGAAACGTCACTTAGAGAGGGAATTGTGCCAGGCAGCTGGAGGAGAGCAGCAGTTGTAGGCATTTACAAGAGTGGACCCCGGCAAAAGGCGGAAAATCACCGGCCGGTTAGCTTAACTTCAGTACTGTGTAAGTGCCTGGAGCGAATAGTCAGGAAACAGATCTCTAGGCATTTGGTTCAACACAACCTCATATCAAATGCTCAGCAAGGGTTTGTGGCAGGGCGATCCTGTCTGACGAATCTCCTGCTGTTCCTCGATGAGGTAACCAAGCGTCTGGACGAAGGGCAATCGATTGCGGTCTGTTACTTGGGCTTCAGCAAGGCGTTTGATTCCGTGAACCACAGATTTCTGTACGTCAAACTGCAGTCCATGGGAATTGTTGGAAAGGCAAGACAATGGATAAGTAGTTTCTTAGCAGGGCGAACCTTTAGTGTTAAGGTGGGGAGTCATGTTTCAAAACCGGAAGGTGTAACAAGTGGGGTGCCACAGGGCTCGGTGCTCGGCCCTCTGCTCTTCCTCATCTTCATCAACGACCTAGCAAGTGGGCTTACAAACCCCACCTTTATGTTTGCCGATGACGTAAAGATAGTTGGAGTAGATATAGAACTTGACGTGTTAGCAGTACAAAACTGGGCACGCAAATGGGACCTTCCACTAAACCTCACCGAGTGTCAATGCTTGACCACAAATACAGGGGCTAGTGAAAATGGTGTGCGTTCTTTGCAAGTGGTCTCGCAGATCAAAGACTTGGGCGTTATAATGGACAACAGCTTCAGGCCTTCAAAGCAGTGCGCCTCAGCATCCAATACGGCCAGGAGAGAACTCTTTCGAGTTAGATCCATTGTGTCGTGTAGAGATCCGGAGATTTTCGTTCCCATATATCAGGCCATAGTTAGGCCGCATATGGAGTACTGCGTGCAGGCCTGGGCACTGTACTACCAGAAAGATATCGACTGTCTGGAGAAAGTGCAAGGGCTAGCCACTAGAATGGTGGCTGGGCAAAGGGGGTTTAACTACACAGAGCGTCTCCGTGCCCTAGACCTGTTCTCGATGGAAAGACGGCGCATTCGCAAGGATTTGATAGAAATCTTCAAGGTAATGGAAGAACTATCAGGAATAAGACGAGAAGACCATTTCTCTCTGATCCTCGAGGGAGGTACAAGGGGGCATAGCCTTAGGTTACAAAGGAAGCATTCGAGGCTCCAAATTAGGGCGAAGTACTTCTCAAATAAAGTGGTACCCTATTGGAATAAGCTCCCGGAAGAGGTCATAAATACCACAACCGTGAAGGCTTTTAAGAAAGCAGTAGACCTATGTTGGGTGGCAGTATACCCCGAGATATGTTAAGCAGCTTTTAGGGTCAGATGCAATTTACTTATTGTTTCCACCTTACTCTGCCCGGGCTGATAATGCACAAAATTTCTGCCTTTCAGAAAAAGAAAATCACGCAGTGTTGGGAGCTACGGAAACGCGCCGACAACACAACTATCTGGACACACGACTGGCTCTAGCCACACCAAGTCCTGTGCAAACTGAACTGAACTGAACTGAACTGAACTGAACTGAAGGTCGCACCGGACTGTTCGCCTGTGGGCGTCCTGATGTTGTTGTATGGTTTGTCGGTTCTCCTATTTGTTGTACATTTATTGATAATTCCATTCCGCCGTTTTATACGTTCGTAGTTTTTTCGTCGTACCCTTGTAGCACACAGGCCGTTCGTAACATCGGTTTTCGGTCGGTTTGTTTAGTAGCCATTTTACACGGACGAACAATTCGAATTGATACGAAGAAAATTGATGACCGAAGTAATGTGCAGTGCTTAGTTAGCGTTGTATTTAAATATATTGGTTTACTTCATCTAAATGTCCTGAAAACCTCAGTGTAGATAGTTCCATTTTATTCCCTCGAAATGGGTAAAATGAGGACAATTAATCAGAAAATCACAAGTCAGTGGATAGAAATGAGCATCGTAATACGTTATTCGGGTTGTTGAGAGAAATTGCCGAATTATATCACGTAATTCAAACGATTCGCAAAAATGCTCGAAATCGGCCAGAAACCGCTCCGAAACCAATCGGTTTTGGGTCGGTTTTTAATATTACGCCGATCAGTTTTCGGGTGGTTTCTGAGTGGTTTGCGACCGATTTTCTGGGCGGGTTCTGAACGGTTTCCGAGCGTCTTGTTTCACTCGTTTGAAGTACGTCGCATGCTTCGTTGACTTATTTCACTAACCGAAATTACGTATTACGATGCTCTTTTCTGTCTACTGATTTAGGATTTTCCGAATAATTGTCCTTATTTCACCCATTTCGAGGGGATATAATAGTGCTATCTGTACTGAGGTTTTCAGGATATTATGATGAATTAAACCAATACATTTAGGTAAAACGCCAACCGAGCATTGCACTTTACTTCGGTCATCAATTTTTTTTCGTATCAATTCATTGTTGATCCGTGTAAAATGGCTACTAAACAAACCGACTGAAAACCGATGGGCGTAACAGTACCCACCGAGCACAAAACGTAGTAAAAACATGTTAAATACATGTTTTTACCACCTGAAAAAAGTTTTTTTAGGTGCTCAGTGACCCTGATAATCTGGCTTAAATACCACTTATTAGTACAACTTAAATACCACATAAGTAACACTTAGTAATACCACTCAAATATCACAAAAAAAAACACTTGTCGATGGAACGCGACAGGACCCTTTTCACTTAGACACCTCTGCTCCGGCTTCCCCATGGCCTTCACACTAATAGGAGGAGTTCAAGCGCTGTCATATTAGCAATATTTCATTAACGGACCGATAATACGTACATAAACGACCTGATCTTAATAAATACCACGAGTATCCCGAAAATATCTTACGTTTCTTCCTACCACTCGATTCGACAGTGTGGCGTAATGAATAAAACAAATAATAACTGGAACAATATATTACGACTTTTACAAGCTCAAACAGCACTCCCGAATTCCAAAGCAGCAATATGACTGCCAAATGTAGAAGTATTCACGTGTTCCGCATTGTCTAAGATACAAATGAACATCATGTAGGTAACCAAGTCTTACCAGCCTGTAAGGTTGATTAGACCTTACTTCGCGGTTTCCTTAGTAAACGCGTGCTTCGGTCCTTTGTACTGCGTGGACCACCTGCACGTTACTCTAATGTGCGGCACTGCACGAATATGTTAACCAGAACAGTATTCTCCACGACCCGTGAGAACGAGAAGGCGATTGGGAGAGATAGTGGTTAGCGTGTATTTGGGAGCGTGCGTGAGAGCGTGCGCAAGAGCACCGGTCAAATGGCCACCGCGCTTGGCAGTCAGCGTTCAGTTAAACAATAGACGTGGTAAAAGTATGAACGAAGATGGCAACCGCTACAGGGGCCTCCTCCTAGAAGTCCGACGGAGTTGGGCTTCGATCGTGATGGTAAGCCGGAATTATTGGTTGTCCATGAACTCCTCATAGCCTGTCCGTTATATTGTTGGTGACGTCGAACGACTGCTGATGAGTTTACCGGTGCCTGCACTCTCGAGGTCCGATGTGCGGAGGTCCAACTGTGTTTTGGCGCCCACGGGTCTCATACGAATGCAAGCCGGAAAATGCCTCGTCAGGTCCATCCAAAAAGACGTCCAGTTGCCGTCTCCATTGCCAGGCTGACCAATCGTCCCGTTGTCCAGTGAGCGGTTGGCTCCTTGAACGTGCACGGGAGTCAGCCAGGCTACGGATGAAGCCAATGTGACTGTGTAGATCCGTCTGAGAGAGGGCAAGGTAAACTGGAACAAAATAGCGCCTGAGGGCGCCGGCGGATGTTGGACCGTAATAACAACACACAAACGATGTTCGGTGTTGTTGGAGTCGCTAGGAGACCAGAAGAAAATAAAATTATAACTACCGATTGTAATTTCACGGGTCTGTTGTTTGGTAAATCCATGGCGAACTTCCCAACTTATTGCTAACAGTCGGTTGTAAAAATCGTCACGAAATCGGCGAAGCGGACGGGATTTCGTAGTTGGCGACCGCGACAGCTACTTCGCGTTGCGAGTACGGTTGGAGAATCTGATGGACTAGCTGCCGAGTCCTCACTAGGCGTAATTGGGGTTGGTTCGAGTGGTAACTCGCTCGATGCAGCTGACTGAGCGACTTGAGTGGGTGTAAATTGGCCGAGCGGCTTGCACTCAATGACGGCAGGCTTGAGACGGTCGATAGATACGGTGTCGTGTCGTCCGTTGATATCTATGACACATGTTTTTGCCCTACGTTTTATCACCCGAAACGGGCCAGTGTATGGCGCTTGTAGTGGTGATCGAACGCCATCGACGCGCAGGAATACATGAGTAGCGGTTCCTAACGCAGTTGGGACATAACTTGTAGACTGTTGTTCACGCGGCGGACTGGCCTTGAGCACTCGCATGTGCTGCGTAAGGCGCTGAGCATAGTCACCGTAGTCGAAAGTCACGGTTGGTGAGGGGGCTACCAACTCCCCAGGCAGACGAAGTGTACAGCCATATACTAGTACGGCCGGTGTTGTGTGTAACTCCTCCTTAACGGTACCACTCAGGCTTAAGAGTGCTAATGGTAGTGTTTCACTCCAAAGGGGGTTACCGTTTGCTCGAATGGCGGCTTTTAATTGCCGGTGGAAACGCTCAACCATACCATTGGCCTGAGGGTGGTAAGCTGTCGTCTTAACGTGTTGGCAACCGAGCGTAGCGAGTAGACTGCCGAAAGCGCCGTCAAAGTGTGGACCGCGATCGGTGGTCACTATTGCCGGGCAACCGAAATGACTAACCCAACTGGTCAGAAAAGCTTTCGCGGCCTCTTCCGAGGTGGGACGAGGGATAGGGATGGCCTGAGGCCAGCAAGTAAAACGATCCACGCATGTGAGTATGTAAACGTACCCAAGCGAAGGTGGGAGTGGTCCTACGAGGTCGACGTGCACATGATGAAAACGTGTTTCAGGTTCTGGGAACCTGGCTAACGCCGCCTTAGTGTGCCTATGGGTCTTAACACGTTGACACTGCAGACAAGCACGAGCCCATTGACGGACATCTCGTTTGACATTGTGCCGAACAAAACGCTCAGTTATCAGTTTCACCGAGGCAGTCACACCCGGATGAGCCAGATTATGGAGTGTCAGGAACGTAGGATAACGGTGGGCAGCAGGAACTACTGGCCTAGAGCGACCTTGCGACACATCGCACACAATGGTATTCTGGGAAGCTGGGATAGGCACTGTGGTTAAACTCAAAGAACCGTTTTGCCGAAGTTGTTCGATGTCAGGGTCCATAGTTTGAGCCTGTGCCATTGCGTCCAAGTTGATGTTAGGCGTTTGTGACAGACTTAGTTGATATACGCGCGATAAGGCGTCTGCGACGGGATTAAGTATCCCAGAGACGTGTCGTATGTCCACAGTAAACTGTGAGACAAAGTCTAAGTGGCGAATCTCGCGTGGTGAGTATCGATCGGAAGCTGACTTCAGTGCGTAAACGAAAGGCTTGTGGTCTGTAAACACCGTGAACGAACGCCCTTCAAGTGCATGTCGAAAATGACGGATTCCCAAGTAAATGGCTAATAACTCTCTACCGAACGTGCTGTACCTTGATTCCGCGGGTTGTAGGCGCTTGGAGAAGAATGCTAAAGGTTGCCAAGAGTCATCTACGAACTGTTGCAGTACTGCTCCAACCGCTGTTTCCGAGGCATCCGTCACTACCGAAATAGGAGCCAAAGGGTCGGGGTGTGTAAGGAGTGCTGTGTTGGCGACAGCATCTTTGACCAAGGCGAATGCGGCTTGTGCCGTCTCGGGAAACACGAACTTCCGCTTACCTCCGCGCAACAGGTCGGTTAGGGATTGCACCATTTCCGCACAGTGCGGAATAAATCGGCGATATAACTTCACCAGGCCGGCAAACTGACGCCACTGGCGAAAGGATTGGGGTTCAGGGTAGTCGCGAATAGCGGAAACTTTATCTGACATAGGGCGGATACCCGAGGATGAAATAGAATTTCCTGTGAAGGTGATATCAGCCCGGCCTAATTCACATTTCGCGATATTGATCGTAACGCCGTGCTGGCTTAGGCGTTCGAAAAGTGCTCGTAAGTGTGTAGCGTGCTCTTGCTCTGAAGAACTCGCCACCAAAATATCATCCAGGTATACATGAAAATTTTCCAAACCACGAGTTGCCTCGTGCATGAACCGTTGAAAGGTCTGGGCTGCGTTGCTGAGTCCAAACGGCATTCTCAGAAACTCGAACAGCCCGAAAGGCGTAGTAAAGGCAGTTTTAGGGATATCGGTCTCTGCTACAGGGATCTGGTTGTTCGCATGAACTAAATCGATGCGACTGAAGACAGAGCAACCTGATGAAGACGGAGTAAGTTCCTGCGCATGGGGAATCGGGTATCGGTCCGGGATGATTACTTTGTTAGGCGCTCTGTAATCACCACAGGGTCGCCAGTCGCCACTAGACTTCGGAACCATATGAAGGGGGGAAGCCCAAGGGCTACTAGAAGGGCGTATTATACCCAGTTCTAGCATATGTTCGAATTCGGCCTGTGCAACACGAAGCTTGCCTGGTGCTAACCGACGCGGCCTACTGAACACTGTGGGTCCCTTAGTATCGATATGGTGAGTGACACTGGTCGTCACTGCTGGGAGAGGCCCGGCCTGCCGAAACATGGCCGGGTAGGCGGCGATGAGTTCGCCATAAGGTTGGTGTGCCGGTGGTTGAACGTAAAAGGGCGTGACGTGATTCACTCGCGAATTATGACCCGCAACAGCGAGAGTGGTCTGACGATCCACCACTCTGCGGCGCCGTGCATCAACTAGCAAGTCAAAGTGCTGCAGGAAGTCAATGCCCAGAATTGGGTACGGGACGTCGGCGATGATGAATACCCAACGAAAATTTCGCTTTAAACCCAAGTTCAAGGTGAGCGACCGCTGGCCAAACGTTGGGATGGCCGTGCCATTGGCAGCGCGTAGTGTTTGGGCCTGCGGTGTGCTATTGTCGTCTTTCGCTCGGGGGAGGACGCTCACTTCGGCACCGGTATCTACAAGGGATAGATTATTTGAAATGATGTCCCTTACGTTCAAAAGACGACTATTGGTGTGATACCCGGCTTCGTGGGTCGCCACCACGGGCCGGGGGTTTAGTTTCCCTGATGAGCACCGGGAAACGTACACCCTGGTTCGCATCGTTTGGCTCCCTCACCGAAGCGACTGTGGTATTTACAATACCCTTCTTTTGAAGAACCGACGAAACGTCGTCGCAATGACGGACTATGGAGCCTAGGTGAGCGTGCGCGGTGCCGCTCCTGTGACCCACTTCTAACTGCTAGGCGTTGCAGGCTCGCGTCAATTCTAGACAAAACTGACGCGAGTTCGTTAGATGTTGGCAAGACGGGCACCGTTGCGACGGAGGGCCTGGTTACTCCAGCTACAGCGGGGTTGTATCGTGACATAATGTCATCAGCTATCGCTGCAGTTTCCTCTAGCGAGCATTTGCGCGTGGCACTTAGTAAAACTGGAATGTTATGCGGCAAACGCTGCAGCCAAAGTTCCCTCAAGAGCGGGTCCTCGCCTATTGTCGGTCCTCTCAAGCGCTGCATCTCACGCACCAGCGTGAACCAGAGTTCTGGATCAGCAGGTGTGAATGCCGGTATGTGCAGCGTGATCGCCCCAACGGTGGGGTCTGAGCAGGGTTTCCGTTCAGTAGACATAGCGATTGCTTTATCGAACACAGACGGGAAAAGAAACCAACGATCAATGGGGCACTATAATCTTCGCGAGAAAAGAACAAAAATCACGACGAACTAGACACCAAAAATATGTATGGACAAAAAAAATTATTTGGTAAGCCGACCAAAAAAAATCAACAGATAGGGAAACGATAAAACACAAAAACGTACGCAGACGGGACCTTCAACGGTAGAAAACAAGGAAACTCACGTGACCTGAGGATCACGTCGGGCTCACCAATTGTAAGGTTGATTAGACCTTACTTCGCGGTTTCCTTAGTAAACGCGTGCTTCGGTCCTTTGTACTGCGTGGACCACCTGCACGTTACTCTAATGTGCGGCACTGTACGAATATGTTAACCAGAACAGTATTCTCCACGACCCGTGAGAACGAGAAGGCGATTGGGAGAGATAGTGGTTAGCGTGTATTTGGGAGCGTGCGTGAGAGCGTGCGCAAGAGCACCGGTCAAATGGCCACCGCGCTTGGCAGTCAGCGTTCAGTTAAACAATAGACGTGGTAAAAGTATGAACGAAGATGGCAACCGCTACAAGCCGGACTCAGGCGGACAGCCATCTCGGCTAAATCCGATGTAGACGCTTCTGCTGTTGACCTGTCTGATGCTCGAAGCAGTTAACGCAGTCTTCGTTTGTCAGCGGATTTTGACGAACCAGGATGGAGAAATGTTCTTCCAGGCATTGTTTAAATAGTTAGATCTGCATAATTTAAGAAGAGAAGCTGAAAAGAGACGACCATCAACGAACTGGCACTTGGTTTCATGATTTTCATTAATATTGTGAAACTGAGTGGATAGATCGCTGCCCTAGGACAAAAGCTCACTAATCCAAGTACTGCATTGAAGAAACGGTCCGAAATAAAGTGCATTATATTACAATAATCGAATTTAGAGTTTTGTCCTGAACTTGGCAAAAAATATCGTCACCTCAGGACAGCATCACGAACGAGCAATTAGCTCGAACCATGTCTGATCGCTCAACAGGGTGGACTAGCAGGCACGCGCCAGAAATTCGTAGCACTAAAACAAATCAAAGTCAATTAGTTTTCATAATGCTCTTTTTATCGAAATTTCTTTGCGCTACGACGAGTTCCTATGCTATGCAAAGAATTAATTTAGCCATTTTGATTAAAAAAAGTCACTCATCCTCGAGAAGAACAGGTGGTATTTATGTCGTGAATCTACCACATGGAAGGTGGTATTTTGTGCTGGCTGGGTAAAAACCGATCGGTTTCGGAACGGTTTTGCTACAAGGGTAATTTGCCGGTTCATTTTCACAGCTTTCGGCCTTTATGGGTAACACTTTGTGAGCGACTCGGTAGCCCTTTATGTGGATACGCCTACATCTTACGGAATTCGGATGCAGCACGTTTGGCAGGGAATTGCATGCCGTCTACTTAGCCACCTGTTCCTTGCGACCCACAAAGGTCGTTCGTCCATAGTGTTCACAGATCACCATCCATCGGTACATCCTAAAGTCAGCTTCTGATTGACACACACCTCGAGATTCGCCACTTAGAATTTGTTTCACAGTTTACTGCGGACACAGTACGTCCCTGGTGCACAATCCCTTCAGTGAAGCTTCATCATGCGTACATCAACTGAGTCCGTCACCAACGTCCGACATTGACTCAGACGCAATATCCAGAGAACGATCATGTTATGAAGTGACTTCAGCAAAAATGTTCACTGCGTTTAACGCGACAACTACCACTCACATCGCCCACCGTTATACCTAGCCGAACTCCACCCATCAGTATATGTTCTTTTCTGCTTTGCTATGAGCCGCAGCAGCACCGAGCATCGTCTGTGTCCGTTATTCTGGCCGAACATATGCTGTTGCTCCAGTCGTTTTTCCCTTCCATTTTGCATTGTCTTCTCAGACGGACTCACAGTAACATTGGCTTCATCCTTTTGCTCATTGACGCCTGATACGTTCAGGGAGATAACCACTCACTAGACAAAGAGATGATTGGTCAGCGTGGCGCTGGTAATGGCAGCTAGACATCTTTTGTATAGATTTCGAAGGTGCTGACGTCAAATCCTCGCGATCAGTCATTTGATGTCACGTCGACAACGATAAGCAGAATTTCCTGGAATATCAATACACCACGTCCACAATCGAAGCCCAGTTCCGTCGAACTTCTAGGTGGAGGCTCCTGTAGCGAGTATCAACTTCGTTTATGTTTTCGCACAATTTTATAACGGAACGCTTGCTGTCAAGCGCTGTTGGCCGTTGCACGTGCATGCTACACGCACGCCATCGCCGTATACGTTAACCACCCTCTCTCTTTTCATGGATAATATTCTCCTTCTCATGGGCCGTGAAAAACGTTACTCTGGTGATCTTGGTGGCGTAGTGTGGAGCATCACAGTGGTGGGCAGTTAATCACCGTATGGTGGGTAAGGTTAGCGAATGCCTGTAATAAGGAAACAGTGGTAAAGTATAGCTGACCTCACAACTCGATGGCACTCACGTTGTACATTATCACGTTAAATTAATTAATAAGTAAGTGAAGTGAGACATATCACAATTTCCATTAATCCACGTTTTTTTGTCAACATACCTGATGCTTCAGCATAACTAACCGGAACCATGAAGAAATAAAGTAGTTTGACGAGGCGCCCTTCCAAGATATACACCGGTAGCAAAGAATTGATCGCACAGGCTTGAAGATTTGCATGCGAAATTCAGAAACCCAATTGTCCACGCCGATTGAGATCCGCCTGGGGCGTGCTGCTAAAGTATTTCTTTGATAACTTTAGTGTTAGTACGATCAAAGACGAGACGCAAATAAACAAGGGCGTACTAAAGGGTGATGTGAGTTCACATTCGTCGACCAACATGACCGGCAGTTTTTGATCCACACCAGCGAATACCAGTGGTAATCTGAGCCCAATGCTTTGAAGGCAGAGGTAGACGCCATGTGCGTCTATGCTGCTTCTAATGGCAGAACTTTGCACTTGCCGGAATTAATCTATGGTTAGAACACAGCTTGATGAGCCGGTCGTCGTTGTCACTGCAGTCAGCCAGGATAGCCAACTAGCCTCCTTTGTGCCACCCTGGATTCCCCAGAAATTCAGTTTTGGTGTTTAGTTCTTCGAAAAGGACCACCATGTCCGCTAAACGCTCCGAAGCAACTGAGACAAATCTCGATAAGATTCATCGTCGATATCAGAAAGTGCAGTTACTGGGCGTACACACAGGCACGACGAACAAGCACCAAGGCTGCAGTCTATTGCTGTTAACGCGTATAGACTAAATGACAAATAAGCTTCCTATATGCCATTCCGTCTCACTAGCTTTTGACCCAATCATTAAAATCACCAGCACCAACTGTGTCCGTAGGTCGCACGCTACAAAGGAGTTGAGACAGATCATAGTAGAGTTCGTCTTTATCCTCAGGAGAGCTTCAGCCATTCAGCATCGACTCTGCAATCTGTTTCTCTTAACTAGCACAGAGCCACCCAACGAAACTGCACACAAGCGACTATTGTCTGTCATCCATTCTAGTAGCTCATCCTTCATACTTAGCGAGGCCATCCCAATCTGATCAGCAGCACTAGAAACGAAATCCCCGACAAGCGAACAGTGGAATAAGAAGTCCAGTTTTATTCTGGGGTGTGAAGTGTGATCACCAAACTTGCGTCCTGTATGTTTGTTTTGGAGAAAACACCTATTTTGAAAGTTTCAAGAGTCCTGGTCGAGGCAACAACCTGCTGTCCCGTTGGAAAAAAGTGCGAACGTTGAAATCAAGCAGTTAGAAAATGCTTGTATCTGAGAATTGAAAGTCTTACCTGTTTCTGAGTTACCATCCTTAAAACGGGTTGACTCCTCGGTCACAATTTTTTGTTGTTTGTTGTATCCATTTCGTATTAGAATATGAAGAATGAAGAGCAGAGAGAAATGTTCTTTGAGGGGTTGCTGGAGAGCTCTGGGTGAATTATGCTTCCACGCTGCCCACATCAAAGAACAGGAATTTTCTATGAGAACCCTAACCGCAGCTTTGGCCCCAACAATTTGACCCATCTTATCACCTAAAAATGCAGCCTCGTTGTGCTGGAAATGTGTCTCGATCACTGGCAGCCGGCATACACCAGAGTTCATACCTCGTGGTGAAATTGCGATATCGGCGCGGTTCGCTTTACGTAAGAAGTCACGTAGCTTTTGGTGCAAGTTATCCTTGCTTACATCTGGGCCCACCTACGCGGAGATCCGCACGGAAATTTAAGTCTTGGGACGTCACGAAGCGCATGGCTCCGATGGCCCTCCCCAACTCTTTTTAAAGATGGTAGAGTGCAGCTCGTCAGAGAAACTCATGTTTTATTCTCAAAGGTTTGAAATTCCGAGTAGATCCCTCCTGCTTGCGGGGGAAATCGACTGTTGTCCCCATCTTTAAGGTCTCACGCAGTGACTGCGCTGACCGTTGGGGTGTAACTCTTATCCCAATAACGTTGCAGCTACTGGCGTCTGTCATACTTCGCGGACTGTAGGAAACGCGTGAAGACTACACTCGGGAAGAGCAGGCTGATTCTCGTGCCGATCGTGGATGTATCGATCATATCTTCGCGGTTTAACAGCTATTAGGGTACCGTCATACCTTTCAAAAAACTACGATCATCGTGTTCCTAGACATCCGCGCGGCCTTTGATTCTGCCGATAGGACTGCATTGTGGTACGGTTTGTTGAGAAATGGAGCACTTAAGAAGTATGTGTTGTATAATTACCTGGTCGGTTTATCATCCTAACGCCTCTTCTCTTTATGGATACCATATTGCGTATTTCAGTTGTTTATTGGATAAAGCCTAATTCTTGGGTCTTTGATCCGACTTAAGCCATTACGTAACTTACCGGTGCCTACTGACCTAAGGACTTAGCAACATATTGTAGGATTGTTTGCTTACTGCCTAAACAAAATTCGCCCGCTTATCGGCAATCGCTGCTTCCCACCCCGTCCAACCGTCCGTGACTCGTTAGAAGATATGTAGAAGAAAATCGAAAGATCTGTTATTGTAACCGTTGATGAAACCATTCATCCCGTGAAGACGGATGCCTCTGACACTGCTATCGCGGCTACTCTGACACAAAATGGACGACCAGTCGCCTCCTTTTCACAAACTTCATCACCTAGTGAGCGACATCACCAAGCGATTGAGAAAAAAGCCCATATCATTGTCGAATCAGTCAGAAAGCGGAGTTACTATCTTACTGGGTCTAGGTTTACTATTATCACGGACCAGAGGTCAGTGTGTTTCATATTCAGTCATAATCATACAAGTAAAATATTAAACAATAAAATTCAGTAGTGGCGTGTTGAACTCTGTTGCTACACTTTCAACGGCATATACAGACATGGAAAGACAGCGTAGCCGCTGACGCTCTATCAAACGTTTATTCTACATTACATGCACAAGCATCGAGTCTTTAGTACCCACACGATTTGGTGTGCCATCCTGGGGTTACCAGAATGTTACATTTCATTCGGTCAAGAAATCTACCATTCTCCGTTGACGAGATAAAATCTGTCATCTCGTAATGTCTGTTCCGAAGTGAAACCCAGATCCCAGAGACCATCAGGTGTTCTTATCGAGGCCACTCGCCCTTTTGAAAGGCTTAACGTCGGCTTCAAGAGACCTATACCTTCGTCATCACGGAGGAAGTATCTGTCAACTACTGTCGATGAGTACACCCAATTTCCGTTCATCTCTGCTTGCACACACATGTCCACATCCACTGTGATTGATTACTTCTGTCAGCTATTCGCACCGTTCGGCATGCCACTCTACATTCATTCTGATCGCGGCGCTTCGTTCATGTCTGTAGAACTTCGAACATTCTTTGCCGAGAAAGGGATTGCAACTAGTAGAACTACGCCATACAACCCGCAAGGAAACGAGCAAATTAAAAGAATGAACGGAACAATCTGTAAAGCCTTAACTTTCTCGTTAAAATCAAAGGGCGTTGCTGTACCCCAGTGGGAGTTCGTGCTGCGGGATGCCCTACATTCTATCCAGTCGTTGCTGTGTACTGCAACTAACACCACGCATCACGAAGGGCTTTTTCTCATTGTCGGAAGTCGACTTCAGGGATATCACCAACTTAGCTCACTACACCGGGACCCGCACTCTTGCGCCGGGATGTGAGATCATCGAAATATGACCCTCTGGTGGGTGGAGTGGAACTGACGATTGCAATCTACAATATGCAAATGTTCGTTTCCAGGACGGAAGAGAGGGAACTGTTTCACTGCGAAATTTAGTACCTCCTGGTCAACGTTAATCTATACCCCTCGAAAACAGTTCACTTACGAACCCCACGAACCCATCTGCACTGATGACATTGTGAGTGATTCATTCACACATCCATCTCAGAAAGCAGTGACCCTGTTCATACTCAGAATACATACATCCCAGATCCAACACCTCTTCTTCGACAACAGCAAAGAACACGACCATACAGCATATGCATTCGAGAAGCATAACTGTCTCCGAACTGTTTCGGTTCACGATTAAACCGTTGGAGAGAATATTGCACCAATACCTGATTGTCTTATCATCCCAACGCATCTCTTTTTCACTTTCAGTTTGCTTACCTCAGCTGATGGTGAATAAAGCCTTTATTCGGAAAGCTGTGTCGCCATTCTACTTTACAACAATCGTGCTTGTTCGAAGGCCGTGTGCAGATCAAACGAAATGTTTTCTAAGAGTCGCTGTCATATTACCTGAGACTGGAGTCCAGTGATGAAGGCATCCCCGGTTGCACCTTCTTGAATTTTATGTGATGTTGCCGGTTTGAAGTTGAAGTTTTCAACAAGCGATTTCAGCTTTACGAAAACTGATCCCGATTTTTGCCTGCTTATTGTCGACATGTAGTAAATATATGGCGAGTAACAATCGCGTTCTTTGGTTTGATATAAGGGTTCGTGAGGGTTTCCGTTGCAGCTTCGTAAGTAGCGCACCTCGTAATATAATCATTTGTATTGGAAAACATCATCTAAGTTGATTGGGATTGAATGACTCGATACTGTCCAGAAAGTAAGTAAACGTATCCACTTAACGAATCCATCGATTAAAGCAGCTAAATAAATTGAATCCCTATGAAACCACACGGAATGCAGAATTCGAATAATCCTTTTGTTGAATAAATTGTTGTAAACTGGAACCAACGTTGCAACATTACGATTCAGAAGGATAAATTCCCAAGAATTAGGCTTTATCCAATAAACAACTGAAATACGCAATATGGTATGCATAAAGAGAAGAGGCGTTAGGATGATAAACCGACCAGGTAATTATACAACACATACTTCTTAAGACCATCACGACGAGACTGCACCTTGACGTGGTGTGATGGCTTGCGCGCCTCTATGACCCAAAGAGCTATACAGGATGGCTTCCTTAAGCCGGAGATGCAATCATACCTGACAGGTCAATGGGTAGAGGTCAGACGAAGTCCAGTCTCCTGGTCCTCCAGGTTGGGGGTTGATTTGAGCTGGCAACTCAGTCGTAAAAACCAGTGGAAGAATAATTGATCCAAGCAAATGGGCTTCCACTAAGCCATCCCGCTGCCTTGCGGATAGGTTCTTGTCAGAACTAAAGGCTTTGGATGAGGACCCTAATCGTTCTCCTGCTTTGTGACTGGACACCCTAGCAGTACCCGTCCAACATCTCCCATGAACTGCACGACTACAAAGAATTCCATACTGCATCGGTCGTCGCGCAGGCTAATCAGGACCGCGCTGCCCATTGCATCGAGCGGGGTGGGTAGTGATAAGTGTGCTACTGCTCAGAGTTCCCTCTCTGTTATTCAACTTTTGTCTTCTGTCCCTAACCATCCCTATTTGCCCCATCTATCCACCCATAATGCTCCCATTGATAACACGGTCGATACTCGCAACGATTCATTGTCAAATAGTGTCGGGAATAATCCTCTGACTGGTAACTCACATTTTCTCAAGCCCCGTCAGCCTCTGAATCTCGGCTCCTTCAACGTGCGTACACTCATGCAGGCCGGTCAGCAGGCGTGCCTAGCCCTCACAATGAACTCTCTGAAGATTGATGTTTGCTGCTTAAGCGAAACGCGTATCCAGAATTCGAGCAGTGTGATTCAACTAACTGCTCCAGGTATCTCATCGAGGTATATTCTGCGCACCTCAGGAGACGAAGCAGCCAGAGCTGTGGGTCAACGTGGTGTAGGAATTGGCTTGACTGACAAGGCTGAGGCTGCCCTGTTAGACTGGATCCCTGTTAACAGTCGTTTATGTGCTGTGAGACTCCAAGGGTCCGTCGGCGTTCGAAAGGATAGTTGTGTTAAACGCAACTTGTTTGTGATCTCGGCGTACGCCCCAACGGACTGCAGCTCAGACTTGCAGAAAGATGAGTTCTATGATGCCCTCGCCACTCTCGTTCGCAGCAGTAAAGGTTCCGACATTGTAGTGCTAGCTGGTGACTTCAATGCACAAGTTGGCAAACTCAGTGTGTCAGAAGCCTGTTTAGGTGGGCGTTGTGCTTTACCCGCTGAGCGCACAGATAACGGGGATAGGCTTCTCCAATTTTGTGCAGACAATCGATTGTTCTTGTCTAGCACCAATTTCCGACACAGCTCGCGTCGCACAGCGACATGGCGCTCTAACTCTACAGGTACTTTTAGTCAAATTGACCATATCGCCGTAAGCTACCGATGGCGCAGTTCTGTTCAGAACTGTAGATCTTACTGGTCCACGTACGTAGAGTCGGACCATGCATTAGTTTTAATGCGATTATCTCTCCAGCTCCATGGCCATCGTCGCAAACCGCAAACCGGATTAGCCGTGCAACGTTTGTGTGATCCAGACGTTTGCACCCGTTATGAGCAGAAGTTAGCACATGAGCTAGGATCCACGGAGAACAGTAATGTAGATGAGCATTGGTCTCATATCAAACAGGCGATGCACGTTGCAGCAGGTTTTGCCTGTGGTCCTGGATCCGTTGTCCATCACAGACACTGGATCTCGCAAGAGTCGCTGAGTATAATGGAGCAAAAGCGTCAGCTTTCGAACCGTAAAGAGATGAATAAGATGCGGAGAAAACTGCAAAGACAAGTTACGCGAAGCCTTAAGAAGGATCGCGAAAATTGGTGGGTCAATGTAGCCGAAGAAATGGAAGTGGCAGCTGCTTCAGGTAACAGTCAAAGACTGTTCAAACTTATTCGTGACACCAGTGGACGGCGAACTCAGGTCAGTGAAGCGATTTGCAATAGGAATGGAGAACCCATCCATAACAAACAGCAAAGGCTTGACCGATGGGCCGAGTACTTCAAGGAACAGTTTAGCTGGCCGCACGCTAGTGTAGTTACTCCCGTGTCAACAACTGTGACTCCTTGGGTGGTATCACTTGAGCCCCCATCAGAAGTAGAAGTAGAGTCATGTATTCGATTACTAAGGCGGGGAAAAGCCGCAGGTCCCGACGAACTTCCCCCAGTTCTTTTCAAACTGGGTGGTGAGGCATTGATAAAATCACTAACCGCCTTGCTCCGTGACATTTGGAAGGAGGAGCGTATTCCGTTAATATGGAGCGAGTCATTGATTGTTCCCATCTTCAAGAAGGGAATACGCAATGACTGCGGTAATCATCGTGGGATTAGCTTAATTCCGATAGTCACCAAAGTATTAGCTTCGATTTTGCTGCACCGTCTTACACCGGCTCGCGAGAGGAATGTCCGCGAACAGCAGGCTGGATTCCGCCCAGGTCGAGGATGCACCGACCAGATTTTTACTCTTCGCCGACTACTTGAAACGCGTCACACGCACCGCCGACCAACGATAATGCTTTTCTTAGACCTGAAAGGCGCCTTCGATTCAGTTGATCGAACATCGCTTTTCAGCACTCTTCATCGAAAAGGTATGCCCCAGAAGTTCGTGAACCTAATGAGATCATTGTATTCTCATACTTCTGGCCGCGTAAGGGTTTACGGCGAACTATCCGGTGGGTTCGAAACGACCAGTGGTGTTCGACAGGGATGCCCTTTGTCTCCATTCCTTTTTAACTTCGTCATGGACGAAATAATGGAGAGTGCGCTGCAAAATCTTCAGGATGTAGGGGTCGAACTAGGAGATAGTGAAAAGCTATGTGACTTAGATTACGCAGACGACGTTGTCTGCTTGTTCGAATCCACGGAACATGCTCAGCGTGCACTAGATAATCTCGCAAGAGCTGTAGCTTCATTCGGCATGCGCTTTGCACCTTCAAAGTGCAAGGTGATGTTACAAGACTGGACGTCAACGATTCCGAGCTTGATGCTCGATGGGGAGGTGCTGTCAGTTGTCGACCACTTCACCTACCTCGGTAGCTGCGTGACGACGGATGGGAGCACAGTAGTAGAGGTGAGTACGCGGATATCCAAAGCTCGAGCGGCGTACGCTGGACTGAAGCACTTGTGGCGCCGATCCGATATTTCACTGAAGTTGAAAGGTCGTGTATACTGTGCCACTGTGCGTTCAGTTTTGTTGTACGGTTGCGAAACTTGGAGTCTGCGTGCTGAAGATATTCGTCGTCTTGAGGTTTTCGACCATCGATGTTTACGTAGTATCGCTAGGATTGGGTGGAATAGCCGAGTAAGCAACGATGAGGTAAGAAAGCAAGTATTGGGTACTAATTCAGAGAACGTTTTGTCACAGCGTATCCCACTTAGTAGACTTCGTTGGTTGGGACACGTGTTACGTATGGCAAACACACGTCTACCGTACCGTGTCCTATTCTCCGCCCCTCCTAGGGAGTGGAAGAGACCACGTGGAGGTCAACAGATGACGTGGCAGCGAGGAATGAGAAAATGTACAGCAGACTTAGGAAAAGTAGGTGCTTCACGTCTTCGTGGTTGGGGTCCAAAAGATCCGTCTACCAGTTGGCTGGAGACACTGAAGGATATGGCTGCGAACCGCGAACAGTGGAGATCGTGTTGTCACTTTCTATCGAATCAGAAGGTTTGATCGATGTACGTTTGTACAGTTAGACTGTGTATTCCGTGTGTTGGCTACTAGGGCATTCTTTTCTTTTCCCACCCATGTAGGTCCACTCCCTGTCCATCTTGTATATTCATACTTTTTAATTCAACGTGCAACATGATGAGAAAGGCAGTGGTCAGTAGGGCTTGCCCTACTGTTTAACGCTGTACGATGATGATGATGATGATACTTCTTAAGTGCTCCATTTCTCAACAAACCGTACCACAATGCAGTCCTATCGGCAGAATCAAAGGCCGCGCGGATGTCTAGGAACACGATGATCGTAGTTTTTTGAAAGGTATGACGGTACCCTAATAGCTGTTAAACCGCGAAGATATGATCGATACATCCACGATCGGCACGAGAATCAGCCTGCTCTTCCCGAGTGTAGTCTTCACGCGTTTCCTACAGTCCGCGAAGTATGACAGACGCCAGTAGCTGCAACGTTATTGGGATAAGAGTTACACCCCAACGGTCAGCGCAGTCACTGCGTGAGACCTTAAAGATGGGGACAACAGTCGATTTCCCCCGCAAGCAGGAGGGATCTACTCGGAATTTCAAACCTTTGAGAATAAAACATGAGTTTCTCTGACGAGCTGCACTCTACCATCTTTAAAAAGAGTTGGGGAGGGCCATCGGAGCCCTGCGCTTCGTGACGTCCCAAGACTTAAATTTCCGTGTGGATCTCAGCCTCGGTAGGCGGATCTGTCGAAACGCATCACTGGACGTATGCCCAAAGTGCTCTAAAAGTAGTTGATACTAATGGTCGTCTAAACGTCCGAAAGTGCTCCGCCCAGTTTTGAGGTCGCCGCTGTTGATTTTAAATTGAGTAACCATCAGAATCAATCTTTGGTTTCTTCCGGTGACTCAGATGAGACAGAACAGCTTGCGAAAATTTCCCATGGCGGCAGCACGTTCCGTCTGTGATGCACCTTACGACCACTAAATTTTTCGGTCCCTACAAAGACTTGCGTTTAGTATACATGTCATTTCGTGTCGTGCTTCGTTATACTCACCCGCAGGCAAGATGGACTGGCATGCGTCGAGAAGACGCAGAGGTTCAGCAGAAATCCAGGTTCTCGCGGTACGACGAGACAGGCCACGACCTACTACACAAGCGGGATTCAAGACAGTCGCGATAAGCCACCAGTGCTGGTTTGTCATCAGTTAGGGCTACAAATATCTTTTCAGATTACAAGTTTTGGAAGATAGATAGGCGAAATAGATCGGAAAACTTATCGCAATCTAACCGTCGTTGTAGCGTGCTTTCGGAAAGTCCACCGAAGCACACGGACAGCTTAGTGCAAACTAGTGCGCGGTCGGAATCAAGGGGAGTGCTCCAGTGCGAGCGGCAGTCTTGCATGCAACCTCGCCATTTGTGGCTTGTAGCTATGTGGTCTATCTGGGTCGACTGCTGACTCGAGGGTGGATGTCACGTGGCATACCGGTTATTAGAACGTCTGGAGTTCTTACTGGCGAGGGGAACAGACGATGGTATGAGCACAGGGCCAAAAGCCTCTCCTCGTTTTTTGATCGACAGAAATCTAGCCCAAAGAGTCTCCCAAGTGTGCCTTGTTCGATGGCAGTTGGTCAACCCTGGCATTCAGATCTCCCGCCAAAATCACGATATCGGCCCGGCTTGCGTCGTGTAAAAATTCATCTTTGACTGCATCTGGGCTGCAGTCGGTGGGTGCATGCACTGAAACGAAACACGGATTGCGTCTGTCTAAACGGCGAGTGCTCACTTTGCACGAACCTCTGAGTCTCACTGCGCGTAAACGGCTGTTAACTGGGATCCAGTCTAGCAGCGTCATAGCTCTTTCACCGAGAACAGTGCCAAAGCTAGCAAGATCAGAAGCCGCAGCCTCAACGTCTGGAAAGGCGTAAGTGACACTTCACGGAAGAATTAGGTGGGAACATCAATCGAATGATGGAGCTGGAGTCATGAATCCGAGTCCTTTGAATGCAACACGCAGCGGTGGAAAGGGATTCAAGCGTACGAGCTAAAGCCGCCTGTTGTCCTATAAGCCTCAGGTTCGCACGGTAAATGTAGTTAGTTTGAATGGGCATCGAGGACAAAGCAGGCCATCATCCGGTGGTGACGGGTTCGGTGATGCTCGGGAGCTAGTTGAAGGAGGACGAAAAAACACGGTCAGGATTTTCATCAGTGGCACTACAGCGGGCACGGTCAACCAAAGAACCAGTGGGATTTTGAAATGAAAGAGGAAGTGAGAGGAGAGCGGAGATGGGAGAACAAGTTGTGTACGGTGTAGAGGTATGTTCATTTGTGCGCACGGAAGGGCAGTCAGTCATAGTGTAACAAGGACGACAACGCACGGCAGGATACTTGTATTCCCACGGTCACACAAGTCAAGTCATGGCACACATACAGTCGCTTATATAGGCTTTTTTCCAGACTGCGCGGCACCAAGATTGCTACTGTCGCTGCTTGAGCGCTTCGGCTGCATTCTGTCCATTTGCCTGTGGCCGATGGCTTGCTTCTCTTGCCTGTCATTTCCCTTCGATTGGCCCGACTGTCTCAGTTGACGGCTCGATCGGCAGCCCTTCACCTGAGCTATCTTGCTGGTTACCGGAGATCCCGCTGCTTCCTCTCTGGTCGTCTGTGTGCTTCTTTTTGCCTGCTTCGGGACGCCTCCGACATATTCGTTACCTGTTCTTTTGTCTGTGGCCCTCGTTTGGTTCGTTCGTTCGCCTTGATGTTTACGCCGTTCCCTCGCCCCAGCATTCCCTGTTACAATAGTGGTAGAATATGTCATGGTTTGCATTGCGGGCTGTTGTATTACTCCGTCGCCCAGTCCAGAGTAGGTATTTTTATTTGAGAACGCACCTATAGCCTTTGCGCAACCAAGCGCGTCCTAAAGAGCAGCAGCGTTGGTCCACATAAGCCGATGGCTAATTGTACGGTTCATTCGCGTCTTCTTGAAACCTCTGAGGGCCGGTGACTGATTGCTGCGTTCGTTCGCTCTTCGGATGAGGCCAAGCATCCTGGTTGCCCAGTACACCCCTCCGCCACAGGTACCGGCGAGCATAGTGTTGCACACCTTGTATACCACCCGCGGTTGGTTTGGAATCAGGGTTTAGCCACCTCCCGTAGACTGACTGAGTCAGCCAACCCGGTGGAGAGCGCCGGGCATTCGCTTTCGTCCTCTTATTTTAATGAGAACATCCGCCACGAGAAGGCATTAAGCAAAACTTCCTCAACAGAGGCTGTGGTAGACACACGGTCATTTGGGAGCATTTCGACAGGCGTTCAGGGCAAGTAACCATCTCGGAGCCTGAGACACCCACCCCCGACCATACTGAGGCATTTGGAAGCGACCGAGAAGTTATAACTCGTTATAAGGACGATAACTCGGAGACAGGTAAAAGATTTTCGGTTCTCAAACCCAAACATTCTCTAATTGTCTTCTCTCAACGTTCGCACATTTTTTTGCAAACGGGACAACAGGTTGTTTCCTTGACCAGGACTCTTGGAACTTTTTAAATAGACTTGGTTTCCCCGAAACAAGCACGGGACGCAAATTTAGGGATCACAGTTCACTCCTCAGACACAAACTGGGCTTCTTGTTTCACTGTTCGCTAGTCGAGGATTTCGGTATTTTATGAGGACTAGCCTTTTCTAAATAATCCATGTGGGCTTCGTCTCTGTCTCCAGTTTCTCTCGTAACCCTGTTGTCCAGTTCTGCTTTGACCAGTTGCATAGCATCTTTTTCACTCTCATATATTTGTAAATTCATGGTAATCTGTTCTGCCGCTTTTATTTTGACGTACCACGATAAATTGAGTCATATGGTGCAAAATTTCTTGCCTTTCAAATCGATAACAGTTTTATGAAAATGTGTTTCTACATTTTAAGGTACATTTGACTTCCAACTGGGGACGGAACAACACGAAATAAGCGTTCTAACGGTCCATCATGGGTTGCATTGTGAGCTCAGTTGCTTGCTGTTTCTGCTCCTCAGCAGCAAGCTTATGCTGTGCTTGTTTGCCTTCTTGCAAGAGTTCGACCTCTTCACGAATCATGTTCAGCTTGTTTCTCATTCTTACAACCTTGTTGTCAGCAATCGCGCTGATTCCGGGGGTACGCAAAGGCCTGGCGGAGATTCCCGCTTTGTGCACACCATTCAAAATGGCTGGAGTAATCAATACAAATGTGAAAAGTGGTCTAGATTGTGACGCAATCACGGGATTTCGAGCGGTCTATCGTCTCTGTTTCGCCACCACAATGTTCTTTTTACTATTTAGCCTCTTAATGATTCGTGTTCTGTCCTCTGAAGACCCACGTTCCAAAATTCAAAATGGGTTCTGGTTTTTCAAATTCCTTATTTGGTTCCTGCTCGTGATTGCTGCGTTTTTCATCCCCGTCGAGGGGTTCACTCAAACGTGGATGGTGATCGGGATGATCGGAGGCGTTTTATGGATTCTAGTTCAGTTAGTACTCCTCATTGACTTTGCTCACTCGTGGAATGCGAATTGGGTCGAGCGCCTTGAAGAAACAGAAAATAAATGCTATGCTTTCGGGCTTGTGAGCGTGACATTCATGTTCTATGCCTTTTCTATCGTTGGTGTCGGTCTTTTGTATCATTTTTACGCCAGTGCTCCAGAATGTGCACTGAACAAGGCACTTGTGAGCTTGAACTTGATATTCTGCGTGATTGTTAGCGTAATATCTGTTCTATCAAAAGTACGAGAACGATTGTCCACTTCCGGTTTGCTTCAGGTGAGCGTTTCGTTTAACCGTTACAAACATGTTTGCATCTTGATTTGAGGTTTGTATGTAAAACCCTATTGCTATCTGAGTTTACATGTCGTTGGAAACTTTTCGTAGTGTATATCTACATAACCTAAGTAAATTATCCTCGGGAACCCGGCGCATTCTGCAGCTTTTGGTTTGCTGCCTTTCACGATGAGATTTGGTGAGCTAATGTTTGTCTTCCTAGTTGGAGTCCAAAGGTGCCTACTGCCGGACACATCAAGAAGTAATACAAGCATTAGGCTATCTACAGCAGTCCTTCTGTTGTGTTGTTCGTGCCCGACTGTTGACTACAACTTAAGGATGTACACGATTTTTTGTGCATTTCACTGAGTAATCAGTGCCATTTTTTCATCGCCTCTTGGTACTTTTTTCTGTTTTATTGCATCCGTGATGAGCAAAGCTAACTATCTCACTGTTTCCCACTGTACGGTGATGTTGCAATGTACGCCGAAGCATAAGTGAAGTGAAAATGACAATATTAAAATGACTGATTGTATGATGAATGAGAGACTGCTCCGTGATATGTGGTTGCTCACGAACCCCCTCGACAGAACGATTTTTCTGATCGGAGATATGATTAACTCGGTGGGTAGATGTCATGCACTTTTCACTTTTACGATCAGCTACTAAGCAACAACTGACTTCATTGTGTCTCTGAACAGGACACCGGCTAATGAACATAGAAAGAGTCAGTTTATCTATAAATCACATTAAATGAGTGTAAGCCAAGCTGTTAAGGTGACTGCTCTGGTTTAGGATTTCCAAGACAAATTCGCAAATCTTACTTTTTGTTTCCTCGCGGCTCGTACTTTTGTAAAAGTGATGTTTCTCTGAGCTAAACGGATATGTATCATGGCAACAATGTTCCAGAAGGGGAAAAAGAGCATATTTTTTGGATCCACATATTCATTCTATGCACACTCCTTGGAACGTATGGTAACAGGCTTCCTTATTGAAGTGCAGTAGATGTTCAAAGTATCTGTGCTTGTTCCCACTGACTACAGTTCTTCTAAAGCCAAAGAGGATCTTTGGCTAAATTTACCTCAGTGGCTTTGCAGTTAGCGCTCAGCAGACGCGATTCTTGCATGACATTTCAACACCCTGTTGGGATGTGTAGAAAGGCACATAAAAAGCCCGGTTGCCATTCCAGCTGATCAAACTGGCGTTAAAAGTTGTCTCAGTCGGAGTATAAACCCTTCCGGTGAGCAAAACCGTGTGAGGCGACATCAGGTCAGCTCGTGCCGTTCCGTGTTTCTTTGATACACTCGGATGGTCTGCTTCGCCGGCCGCGTTTGTGACCACAAAAATGCCAGCCGCACCCGTCCACAGCAGCTGGTAGCTGGTTGGTGGCAGGCTGCTTTCCAGGTAGATCTTGCTATAAACGCTGATAGGCTTTCACCAAGTTCACAGCGATGTTGAAGTATTCCTTAACGAATAACTAATTTAATCGGACAAGTTACGTAAGCTTACTTGGTCCGATAGTTCTTAGTGTCATAACAAAACCACAGTTTAGCACAAGTGAGGTTACCTACAGCAGTGCATCTTTTTACGGGTGATTCAGGACCCAGTGCCGAAGCTCATCCGATTTTAAAGCGCTTGATCGTTAGTCGCCGATGGAATCGTCGATCAGATCCAAGCTTCGAGTTTGGAGCAGAAGTCCGGCTAACGAGATTCTTCCGATTGATTTAGTTTGTCAGACATTACGTGTGTTCAAGCGTCACCTAGTCTGTCGTGATCAGGGATTTCACTAGGGGTCGACCAGTCAGCCAAGTAGTTAATTGGTCGATGGATTGATTAATATCTAATAGATCACCAGCCTCTTTTTGTTTTGTGAAAAAATCTCACCGTTTGTTGCTCGGCGCACAAAGTTGCACACGCGTTGATTGATTGATTGTCTCGTTTGTTCTTCCCGTTTCTTCATTTTCAGTCATCCATGATCAGCTGTTACGTGGTATTTCTCACTTGGTCTGCGCTGACCAACTGGAAGAATCCAGTATGCAATCCGACCATCTCGTATACACCGCAGATGAATAGCACCTCACCAGATGCGCCGGTCCAGTTGACCTTCGACTGGCACGTTGCCTTTGGTCTGGTATTTCTAATCTTCTCTGTACTATTCTCCTGCATCCGTTCTAGCTCACATTCGTCGGTGGGCAAGCTCACTTTGTCCGTAAGTACTATGGTTATTATTATTATTGTGATATTTCCTCCCCAATATCTGAGCAAGGTACGTACGGTACAATTCTTGAACTGTTGTCAGGTTTGTCCGGTGTCTAAGCTAACGTGGGGTGACGCGCAAACCTCAGAAACGAAATCAACTAGCCGAGGTTTATTTCCAGTACTGTAAAAAATAGTCAATCAAATTGTTAAAATGTACAAACCTCAGAACGTAGCGTTCTCAGGGGAATCACCGTTCACTCATGTTCAGTACAGTTCAGAAAGGACGACACGAACTAGGACCAATTGGCCGAGGAAACAGTTGGTCATCGAAGCGAGCACAACAATGACAGACAAGGAAAAGAATGTGCGTGTAAGGGACACAAACGAAGACAAAGGTGAACATGCCGACATCGTTCGATTGGTCTGACCAACCAGCGAGTCGGGAAGGGATTCACTTGAGCACACAAAGAAACGATTAGTCCCAAGGTCGAAAGGGTCACAGGTTCTTGTGTTTGTGTGTGTTTATGCATGCTTGCCGAATGAAGCCGATCAGAACTCAGTGCACAATCAAGCAGTCTAGTCCAAATCATGTCAAATCAAGCGAATAGTGGTTCAGTATATATATGTTTTTGTGTGTAGCGAACGGCAAATGCCTGAGAAAGGAGGAATATCATGGACTGATAAGAGTGCAGCGATTGTGGTCAACGTCTAATGAGTTGTGATCACTTGGAAATAAGTCCAAGCGTGGCATAGGTTGGTGTTGGTAAATAAGCAGGGTTGGGAACAGGCAGAGGAGATTCAACAGTCTGTCGTAACACCACGTACTCGATCCACGCGGTTACAACACCATAGATGTATTGGAGTATTTGGGAGTAGCACCTCAGTTGATAGACTGTCGTGCCCCCTGAAGTATCTTCCATCTCTTTTGTCTTCATCACCTCCCCAACTCTGACCTGTGACTCAACGAGGCTGGGGCATGCATCGGCGGCCACACTCCGGGAAACCGCTCGACAAGCGGGTGAAACCAGGTTGAGGATTATCAAGACCTAAAAACCTCGGTGAGAAGGCGCCCAGCATACGAAGACGGATACTGCGGTGTAAGCGGACGAGATCTACTGATCCAACGGTTACCCAGGAAATTCGCCCAATCAACAGGGTTGCATAGACCCCTGGGTCTAGATGACCTCTATCGAATGGCGAACGAGCTCCTAGTGCGCCACCGGAAACCATACACCAAAATCACTAGGACGCGTTGGGCATCTGGGATCGGTAGACCACCACCCAAAAGGCGTACAAACCGCTCGTTCGGTCACCGGCTCCCAACACGAAAACCTTTTGTTGTCCGACAGGTAGCACTTGGTTGTGCACGGGCTAGAGTTGTTACCTCGAACAAAAGCTGAGTGACGCTGGAGACGCCGCTTCGTACCAAATTCCCAAGACTCTTTATGGCATGTTCCTTAACACACATCGCTCATGCTACGGTGTCCCCGGTAAGTAACGCGCCTCTTGTTCTCTCGGCAACCGGGGTGACAAATATGCTAGCTGGGGCCTAAAGAAGCGAAACGACATCCAAATCGCCTATTGGAATGTGAGAACATTCTTGGACATCGGAAGCCAAACCATCACCACGCGAACGCTACATGGTTATCACATTGAAGTCGCGCGTCTCTCTGAAGTTTGACTGCCGAATTCTGGCACCCGGCGTATAAAGCTTCCCGAGGTAGATGACAGTTACCACCTCTATCACAATAGGCCCACGGACAGCTCTGGTCTCCACGGCGTCACGGTAGCTGTCAGCAACTAGACTAACGAAACACTGTTTTCATGAAACCCGATATCCCCTCAGATCACCCTAGGTCGTTTTCGTGCCTTACCCTTGAACGTATCGGTTGTTGCGGTCTATGGCCCAACAGTTACAGCCGAAGAAGCGGCAAAGAACAAGTTCTGCGACAGGTTACAAAAGGGGGTAAACGGCGTCCCGAAACGTGACATTCTTCTGGTTGTGTGAGTCTGGAACGCCCGCATTGGTGCCTTCACCCAAGCAACTAGACACATTTTGGGAAAATATGATCTCGGACAGCAGTGCAGCTACGGTGAAAGCCTCGCTAACTTTGCAGACTTCAACAGCCTAACCGTCCCCAACACCCGCTTCCAACATCTCAAGAAGCACTTGCTAATGTGGTACCCTGATGACGGCCACCCAGCGCACCAGATGGACTACATTCTCATACGAACACACTGGTCATCTTTGATTGAAGATTGCCGGTCCTACCGAGGCGCGGAGACTAGTACCAAAAATGGCACCGACCACAATCTCGTCCGTGCACATTTCAAGGTTCACCTAGCCAATCGCCGCAAAACTGTGCTCCGAAGCGGATTAACACAGCAACGTTAGGATCACGGAGAAAGCGCCAAGCGGTCTCAAACGCTATTGCCTCCCATATAGCCACCACGTTCATAGGTGGAGTAGAGGTGCAGGTGGAAAATCAGTGGACTTCACTTAGGGCACCCGCCCAACAATCCACGTTAAATAAACTGGGCTTTACGCGATGACGACAGAAAGACTGGATCTCCGGGGTGACTCGCCAGCTTACCGAAAAGGCTAGAGATGCCCACGTAAATGGTCACCCAGACTTCCGTGATACCCGACGAAAACCCACCCATTCGGCCAGATGCGATCGCAACAACTACTGGATTGAAACTACAGAAACCATGGAGACTGCGGCTAATTGAGGTGACTTCTCAAAGCTCTTCTGTCTAATCCGTACTGCATCCGGTACACAACACTCGGCAGAACCCCTCCTTCGTGGTGCTACTGGGCTGCTCATTCCTGAGCAGGCTATAAAGATGCAGCGATGTACCGAAGACTTCGATTGTCTACTGAACCATTCGCGGCAAGCTCTGTGAACCCAATCCCAGCAATGCAGAGCGAGATCTATGACGTTAATAACAATCCACCAAGCCGAGATGATTCAGAAGCCGAAAAGTCGGAAACCCCCTGGAGAAGATGGCATCGCATCTTTCGACATTTCTGGGACCATTGCACACCCTGGTTTGCTCAATCTGGGAAAAAGAACAGTTCCCAACGGAGTGGAGGACTTCAGTTCCACTCCCTACTCCGAAGAAAGGCAGCAAGACTGTGTGCGCAGACTACCGTAGCATCAGTCTTGTCGGCGTGGCCACCAAAATATTCTTCATGCCTTTGTGGGACCGCTTCTCAATGGTGCGGGACGCGCACGCGCCCCAATCACGGAGGTTTCCGCCGCGGCGGAGGGTGCGTGGACCAAATATTCACCCTTCGCCGAGTATTAGAACATTGGTACAAGTTTCAACAACCGACTGCAGCTGGTTTCATTTTTTGTGCTGTCCTCAACTTAGTTGATATAGGATCTTTATGGGCTATACTACAAGCGGATGGAATTCACAGAAGCTTCTCGGTCTCATGAGGTCATACTACGCAAATACACGAACGAGAATACGCATCTACAGAGAGGATTCCGCTGAATTCTCTCTCAGCTGCGGTGTTAGACAAGGCTGTTCAACCACACCACCGATCGGTGCTCACTGATTACCCTGGTATTCAAATAGGCACCGATACTTTCCTCACCGACCTGGAATTCGCATACGATATCACCATCCTTGGAGGTAACCCAACTGTCTTACAGCCGGTTGTCAATCACGTAGAATCTTTTGCAAAATCCAGGGGACTAGAGATCAGTATGTTGAAGATCACGATCCTTTCAACATGCATTACACAGTCCATTCTCCTTCTATACCTCAACAGGGAACAAATTGAACACGTCCCGGCGTTCAAATATCTGGGCTCCGCGATTATCCCGAACGATCAAGCCAAAGATGAAGTCAAGCTGCGCATTGGCAATGTCAGGATTGCGTTTCTCCAGCTTCGCAATGTACTCGGGGCGCTCAACGAAATAGCCTCCAGACCAAAGCCCTCGTGTTCCGGGCTGCTATCCGTCCATTACTGACCTACGGTTGCGAGACGTGGCCACTAGGCGTCGGGGACAGCAGAAAGCCAGAAGCGTTTGACCATTGGTGTATGCGACGGATGCTGAAAGTGGCTTAATACGAAGAGCTTTCAAACAAGACAATGAGACAACGGTGATTCGACATCGAAAAGCTGTCAGTATTCTTCCAACGCCGACGATTGCAGTGGTTTGGACATGTTCTACGACGTCCGGACACAGATCTTCTAACAGTCTCTTTCTCCTGTTCCATGTTCAGTATGGCGCTGTCGCCTTGGAGGACAGCTGAAAACATGGGTCAGTTCTGTCAAATCACATGCCGAGGGATTAGGACTCCAGTCTGTCTGCGGCGTTCGCAACTGGAAGCAGGACTGGATTTCCCTATACTCAGGTCTCGCATCCGATCGTCGCTCAAGGGCAGGTGCCATTCGGGACAAGCATGAGGCCGGCTCATCCCATCGTAGGAGCTAGCCGCATAAAAGTATAAGTAAAACCAGGGTGCGTCGTGTTGTACCTAAGAAATACTCAATCAGTACCTGCTGAAACGATATCATAACTCACATGGTTTAAATTACGCTAGCTAATAAACTGAAACCCATCATTCAGCCCATCTTGTCAGAACGTGATACTGTTATCGTGCCCCGGTAGAGGAATATATATGCCCCGATATAATAGTCAGATACTGAAGAGAAGTTAGACACAACTCAGGAGCAGAAAAACAACAATAACTCAGTTACCTGTCTGGTTCACGCAGTTCATCAACTGAAATAACAAGCCATGTTTGATCGAGCTGCTGTGGCCTTCGGAACGTGTTTACCGACCGGTGGTGTTTTAGTGGAATAAGCTTGTGGTTATTACCCCCTCTCTCAAGAGATTCGGATCCAGCCATCGCTGACCAACCTTGGTGGTAGAAACTACCCACTGTTGCCTGGGTCATTGTTACCACTGCCTCCTTAGGCCCTTACTTGGATTTCTATTTCGAAGTCTCAGGGTCATGTCTGCCGATTCTTCATGATAGCACGCTCGACCCTTGAGACTGTAATGTATCCCCCTTTCACCGCGCTTATGTGTAGGCATGGACACAAATGACGTACACACTAGTATCGACATCAGCAGCCCTACTTTACTCTTGCTTCGTGCTCACACTCTTCGCGGACAAAGTCACATCGGATCCTAGTCAGCGGTTGGTTGAGCTCAGTTCAGTTGAATGGTTTATGTGCCTAAGAACAATATTAATTTTGTTATTTTTGCACTCATCAACTTCCCCGCCTGATTTGAAAAACCAGATTTGTTACTCATTTTAATCGTATATTCTGTATTACTCATCTAAAAGAGCACCTAGAGATAACAAAACTGAAACACATTGGTCTGTTAGCGGACCTGGTCAATTAAATGGCAGGAATCTCGTCCCGAACTGTGCTGATCTTTTGTGGGGAGTTGTTCACTGATTTCCTGTCACCTACGCCGGAATAATTGGAGTGGGTGGCAAGGGTACAGGAGATAATTAGTTGCTCTGTTTTGCTTTTTATCATCTACGTTTTTGTTTCCAGTTAGATCCGGTCGGTCCCTGTTAGTCAGCTTTTTCGTATTAAAACCCTATCTGGATTAACTTATGTTTGTTTGGTGATCTAAGTGGCAAACATCAGACCGTGGACATCTCCATGAGTAGTTTGTTTCAGTCTGATCGAGGATTTTGACTATTAAAGTCCAGCGTTTTTCCTTTACAGCTATCGTTGATTGAAAACAGGTATTATGTCACTGAGCCAACCGAATCAAAACATCAACTCGAGGTACAAACAACACCAATATTCAGGTATTATGTCTTCATATTACCAATCTTTGTTTACAAATCCGTGTGGATAGCTTTCTTGCACATGTCCATTGGGTTTTTCGGAGCCCTGACGGAAAATAAGTAAATCCGACCATCTAGTAATTGTGTGCTAGAGAGATGGAGGTACTAAGGACGGGTACAAAAGAAGCCGTTCGCTACCCCCCAACACACACAAACTGATGCAGTTACATCATTTATCTTCGAGATATTTGCAATCTATCTGCCCTATTCGGCAGAAAATCAGCATCATTCTGGTAAGCTTGACTTAAAAAGAAGAACTTAATTCTCTCGACTCTTATCAAACACACAGTCTGTTTTTTATCACAACGTTTGCAATGCATTCACACTGTTTACGATGCTTTTGAAATTCTGCTTCCGCGATTGCTTCATCAAACGAACAAACCATCAGGGGATAGAGAGCACAACTGTCAACGATATCGGCCCGACTGCCACCTCGGGCACGGAAAGAAAACAGGTCGTGTGGGATGATGAGGAGAATGGGGTGACCTATGTGTACTCTGCGTTTCACTTTCTCATGATGCTAGCCACACTGTACGTGATGGTCATGCTAACCAATTGGCTTCGTCCAGAAAATGATCTAAAAGCACTGTCGGCCAACACTGCGAGCTACTGGGTCCGAATGGTCAGCAGTTGGATGTGTCTGGTACTCTATTTGTGGACAATGATCGCACCGATACTGTTTCCTGATAGAGAATTCTAATCGCTTGTCATCAACTATGCTACTGCTCCATTATCTTCACTTGGTCGAATTCATCCGTTTCCTCATTCTTCATGTATGATCAGTTCATTTGCGTATTTACTACCGATTCATTCATCAATTTCTGTGCGATAATCAACTGCGTCTCCTAGGGTGTCGTCATTTCTGTGGTAATCTTCATGAGTTACGCGACCTTGTCCTTACTTTACCGCTTGTTTACTTCGTTGCTATCCCATTACTTTCCATGTAAACCACTTATACATCTCACATATGTGTGGTCGCATTCATTTTCTCGTGCACTGCATACTCATTGTGGTACACACACACGCATTGAATATGTGCATTGGCTGATTCCACATCCACAAAATGCTCGTGTGGAGTTTGTCCACTTGCTTAAACACTGTTTTTTTGTTCTTGTTGCATCACACTTCTTAGACCGGTGCACAAATAGGGGCACCGGGAAGTAATCGGTCTATAGGTTTTTATTCTCATACTTGCGAACGAGTATAGCTAGCTGAAATAGACCACATAACCACAAAGGCTCACTATAGCATAAAGGAGAATTGGCAGCTTAGTGTATGGACACGGGGGCGATGGACTAAATGAAATTACAGCAGGTCAGCTTCAGTGACGAACCGGACGAGGAAAACGTTTGCCAACAATGTCAGTAATAATAATAATGACAATAATAATAATAATAATAATAATAATAATAGTAATAATAATAATAAAAAAAGTGATATTGTGTTTCGTTTTGTACAGAAATGGTACAATACATCAGGAAAAAGGCCGCAGCCAGTTAGAGTCTACCGAATGAGGAAGTGACCAGCAGTGGTGGCACGAATGGAACCACAGGGAATGTAAAGCCTAAAATTTGTCATGATAACTGCGTTTGACCACCACACTGGCGCAGTTCAAACTGTCACACACAGACTCACACTTATCGGCGACTTATTCTGCCTCAGTTGGTGCTTCCTAGGTCGGTTAGCTGCGTTGAATGATACGGATCAGAATTGAAGCCAGCGGCATGATCGCTCCACCGTCTCTGTGTTGAAATCTAGCACCTCGTAAATACAAAAAACCCGGAATTCCTGGTGTTTATGAACTTGATGAAATTAAATCATAAAATCGAAAGTTATCTGTTGTTCCACACAAATGTCTCGTTTCGTGGTCGTATCCATTGTGGGTGGTTAATATTCGGCGGTTTGAAAGTTCAAATTTTGGCCTCATTGCACCAGTTCTAGTTTCACTTCAGGTCATCAGTTTTCTCTCGCTAGATTACCTTTGTCATAGTTTTTCCTACGCAGCCCAACGAACCCGTAGTTAAGGTGCAATATTCGCCTGGTTGATCTTATGGGCAGCCTCCGGTTTCGCAAGTTTCTTAAGATAAGAAACGTAAAAGGACGAGCCACGCAGTTTCAAAACACAAATTTGAGTGCATGAAGATCATGTATGGTTGTTGCCCTTAGTGACTTCCCACGTAGGGAGAGAGCTTGTACTATTGGCCTGAAATGTCGGCGCACTGCCCGCATAAGTCTACCATGATGGGCTTATTCCGCAGTATGATACAAAAGTATCTGTGAAAAAAGTGGAACGAGGCAGAGATTAATAGTGCTCCAACACAGTGGGATGTTTTTAAATCGTGAAAAATTCCCATGGTTCAATTTTTAGAAAACGGTAAGTGGCAAATATAGATCTGTCTTTTCGATACTACACATCAGGCCAATACAGTACACGTACGGGATTTTTCAAAGCGTTGGTTAAGTTAGTAAATAGTCCAGAGTATTCACAGGAATTCACAATAACAACTGCCAGACTGACGATAAAGCATTCGTGTGGACAATTCCGCCACTGGTCTCACCGACTGCGTGCGTCTGTCTCACTATCTTGTCGACCTTTGGCCAGGGAAGAAGCAGTGCTTTGACAAGCTGTTTTTGAGCACACAAGAGTGGTCGATGCAACCTGATCGCAATCGCCTCGGTTGTGAATAGGGTTCGTCGTCCGGCCCCTTTGAAGCGGCTTTGTGATACTGTGTTCTGAGAAGTCCAGACTAAGTGGAAAAGATTTCGATATTTGATAATTTGTTGTGAAATGTTTCGAAGTCTGGATCATTGGAGATGGATTGATGAAGAGTAATATCTTCCGCATATTTCAAACCACAAACGAGAGGAATGACAGGCAAATCACTAATGCAAAGAAAAACAGTACTGGGCCTAAGAACAGAGCCTTGAAGTGCTCCAGAGTTGTTGGTTTGGAAGAGATTTTGCCCAAGTTGGCGCTGTGCACTTCTCAAGTGGATTTCTCTAACGATCAGTTCGGCAGATATCAAGGCTTTTGGTCGAAAGTATTTTGTAGTGGTTGCTTATTTAGGAACAGTTAGAATAAGAACAATGGCCAAGGGTCTCCATAGTCGTGAAACCTAGGATATGGCATAACTTCGGACAGAGAGTCGCTCCACGCTTGCGGAGTACGGGAAAAAGACCAGCCGGATCCGAGTTGGAGGAGTTTAAACAACTTCGTTTTTAGATGTCGTCACAGGAAGAATAGGAGTTTCAGCTGTTGTGCGAAGGTTGGATGAATGTAATGCTAGGATGTGAACTCCAGCCTTTGTGTGCAAAAGTGCTTGATGTCTTTCCACAGACTATCACTGCCGTCGGTCCCCGGGAATTGGTCAGCGAGTAGCACGTTCAGGTGTTTAATTTCCACCTTGATCAAATCAGAATGATGTATAAGGCTGATATTATTATGCAACTTAAAGGCGCGCTCCTTCAGCTGTCGCATTACGTTAAATATAATGCTATAAAAAAGAGAAATGTAGAAGTGAAATCACTTACCTGGTGAGTGTTTTCGTCCTTTCTGTGAATACATTGTTATCTCAAATGAATCTTGGTGTTGACATGGTAAAATGCATCTACATGCGACGGCAAAACTTCAGGTACTAAAGATTTCCAAACAATTTGAGCGGAATTATGAGGTAAGTAGCTACGAAACCAGTGTGCTCATCTTGGTATATGAATAAATTCGCATGTGTCCAGATACAAATGGTAGAAGGACAGTCCGTGGGGACATTTTCGGGAGTGATGCTAAGCAACCGTGCCTACCCTTATGATACAAACCCGATAAAAAGCGCATTGGAAAATGGGAAAATGATAAGCTAGATATTCGTTGGTGTTGCCCATGAAAAGTTGGTTACTTTCAGACAAATTGTGTTTGTGTTTACGTTAAGGTAATAAGGGACCACCCTCAACTCCGATGTGCGAAGATCCCGTAGCGCGTGTATTGATTTTTAGGCCCTACAGGACTCCCTCATTCCGGACGTTCTAAGTTTAAATTTTCTCATCTCTGCCGGACCGTCCACGCGTGCTTCTTGCGCGTATCGATCTGTAGTCAGCTGACTGTACTGATACACACCCTTACGAACCCGTTTATTGATTGGTATGTGACATTACCGTACTTTTCTGCTATACAGGATGTGCACCAGCGGCACCTTGGTAACAAGGTTCGGAAATCGATATACCTACTAAAATCACCCGTGTTTCGGAGAAGACTATTACACCGTCATGTACTTATGCGGTGTTAGTGTAGTGACCATCCAGTCATCCACGTCTGTCTTTAAGTAAAGTGTACATTATACGCGCGCAGCAACTACGAGCGCTACTCCTGGAACGTTTCCTAGACGCGCGCCAGAGTGCAGGCTATGAATGTGGGATCTATCGCAATATGCGTAGTTGGCATTCTATGGTCTTCTCCGTTGATCTCCTCGGTGAAGGTAGACTGTGTACGATCAAGAGATTTGATAAAAAAAAGTGAAGGTAGTGCAAAAAAAACTGATCGTCATGGCCGACATGATTTTTTTTATAAGAATCCACTAAAGACTGAGTGAGACCTTTAGTGCACGTGTGCCACTGCGCTGTAATTAGCATTTCGCAAGGTGATCATAGTACGACGTTGTGTAAATCCCAACGTTTTTCGTCGAAGACGACATCTTTCGTCACACTTTACTTAGTTAAGACTAGATAGCCCCCAAAAGATGGTCGACTTTTATCCAACTCTAGGCTATAGGTTCCCTGTTTTTTTCTCCGGTGTGTCTAAGTTGGACTTTTCTGACACACTCATCGGGTGTCCAAAGATTGTGCTTATCCTCTAACGGTATTTTAACGTAGACGACACCGTTACAACTGATTTTTAGGAAGGAATAATGCCGGGTATGTGGTTTAACTTTGGGAGCTATCAGTCTTTGGCATCTGGCGACAGAGAGCGACTGGGGTTGGTGGTTTAACGGACGACAGATGCCCAGAGTCGGAACAATGAAAAACAGCCGAAATTAGTCTTACGGATGGGAGTCGTTTGCACCCGAAAGGTTGGTACAAGCTGAGAACCACAACAACCTAGTGCGGTAGGTCATTGGGCCAGCAAGTTTCAGATGCGCCGGAATGGACCGTCTGGGGGAAGAAATAACGCCCGTTTCCGTTACAGTCAAGTACAACGGGGCGAATGGGTTTACGTAAGTGACTTGACGCCCCGGTGCATACGTAATGAATCTATTAAGGGAAGGACAAGCGTATCGGAGAGTGTCGTGGCAACAGAATGACGCGGTTACCCAGCTGACCACGTCAAGCAACCAGGAGCCACAATTCGAAGAAGAAGCATCCAGTGGTAGACGAAGGTAATCCTATCGATAGACCAGCGGCACTCAGACGCACAGCAAGATGGTTCAGTTCAAAAGCTGCACATCGTGACATTTATTGGGACTGCGAGAGTGGTAAGCACGAGAACCAGCTCAATGACTGTAGGCACATGGCTAAATAGGAGCCCAAATGCACAGGTAACCGAAAGATCGATATTACTGGAGTGTGGTTATAAAAGCGAGCTATTGAAATCATTTCGAATTGTCTGGCTGAGTGAATACAGATGTGTCTTATCCGTCCACTTTCTCACATCAGAATGTCAGCTTCACCGTGACTGTGAACATACCACCGAAAAGACGTTGCTGTAAATGATTAGATGGGTGATCATTGGACATACCAAAGGATCTGGAACCTAGAGGAATCGCAACGTCTCCCACGTGCTGAATTTACTTTCATGACTGTTTATCACCAGAATTCTGCCTTCCGAGAAAATCTTCGTTTATTAATCCTACCTGGATCCCAAAAAACGAACTTCCGCATTAGACGCCACGGGGCTTCTTAGTTTCAATAATAATTTATCGGGGATCTCTTCAAGAGGAGTGTTGATGTTCCAACATTAGTTTCTTTCTAACGAATTTTACCCGAGTCTGTCGGACAACCGATTGACAAGTAGGGTGTAAGAACTCAAAGTTAACCAGCAGATCAGTTGGGACATGCCGTGTATTATCTGTTCTGTATCAACCAATAGCTCTAATGTGAAGACATTTCTGCCCTCAAATTGTCTCATTTTATCAACAGAAAACGGATGATTTATTTAGGACGCCGGAGACATTGTCACCAACTATCTCACCACAAACTGGTTGGTTCAAACTGGCATCGGGTAAATTCTCTTCTGATTGGTTGACCGGTGATACGGCCTGCTACCATTTGACGGGAATCCTTTCTCGTCTAATCGATCCGTTGTCCTGTCGTTCGTGATTCCGTTCGCTCAAACCTTGACTTGGATTTTGAACAGGTACTGACGGACTGGCTGCTAATGAGTCTTGGCTGTTTATTGACGACGAATCAGCCCCTATCCTAACACTGCATGCCTTTAGTTAAATTCATTTGGTTCGTTTTTCTCCGTTGAAGTCAGTATTCGTTGGAGAACTGGAAGAAGTGGTCAGTTCACTGCATAACTGAATGATATGGAAGCCTTATCCAGTAGTCACCATAATCGTACAATGTTGAACAGCAGAGCAAGTCCAACTGACCACTGCCCTTCTCACCATGTTGCGCTTAGAAGTAGAAGGAATGAATATACAACATGGACAGTGAGTGGATTTACAGGGATGGGAAAAGGGAAGAACGCCCTAGTAGCCAACACACGGAATACACGGTCTAACTGTACAAATACACATCGCTCAGTCATTCTGATTCGATAGAAAGTGACAACACGATCGCCACTGTTCGCGGTTCGCAGCCAAATCCTTCAGTGTCTCCAACCAACTAGTTGACGGTTCTTTTGGACCCCAATCACGAAGGTGTGAGGTACCTACTTTTCCTAAATTCTCTGCACATTTTCTCATTCGCCGTTGCCACGTCTTGTTGACTTCCACGTGGCTTTGTTCACTCCCTAGGAAGAACGGACAACAGGGTACGGCACGGTAGACGTGTGTTTGCCATACGTAACACGTACCCCAACCAACGAAGTCTACTAAGCTGGATACACTGTGATAGAACATTCTTTGAATTAGTACCTAATACTCTATTTCTGACCTCGGCATTGCTCCGCTGGTCATTCCATCCGGTCTTATCGATGCTGCGCAAACACCGATGGTCGGAAACCTCACGACCACGAATATCTTCCGCATGCAGACCCCAAGTTTCGCAACCATACGACAAAACTGGACGCTGCTGGAGCAGTCGACTATTGCTAGCACCTCCCTACCCACCATCAAACTCGAAACAGTTGACGTCCAGTCTTGCAACATCACTTTACACTTTGAAGGTGCCAAGGGAATGCAGAAAGAAGCTACAGCTCTCGCGAGTCTACCTACTGCACGTTGCGCAAGTTCCGTGCATTCGAACAAGCGAACAAGGTCGTCTGCGTGATCTAATTCACATTGCTTTTCATTATATCATAGTTCGACACGCACATCGCGAAGACTTCGCAAGTCATTCCCCATTATCTCGTCCATTACAAAGTCAAACAGGAATGGAGAAATGGGACATCCTTGTCGAACACCATTGGTCGTTTCGAATATACTAGATAGTTCACCATAAACCCTTACTCGGCCAGAAGTATGATAGTACAACAACCTCAGTAGATTCACGAATTTTTGTAACATGCCTTTTCAGTGAAGAGCACTAGATAGTGTTGAATCGAAGCCGCCTTCCAAGTCAAGGAAAACCATTACTTTCGTTCAGCGGTGCATGTGGAGCTTTTCATGTAATTGACGACGAGTAAAAATCTGGTCAATGCATCCTCGACCTGGGAGGAAAGCAGCATGTTGTTCGCGGACGTTCCTTTTGCAAGCCGGCGTAAGACGACGCAGCAAAATCCAGGCTAACACCTGGGTGAACTAAGCTGATCCCACAATGGTTGCTACATTCATTGCGTATTCCCTTCTTGAAGGTGGATACCATAGGTGACTCACCCCATAATATCGGAATACACTCCTGATTCCAAATGTCACGGAGTAAGGTGGTAAGTGATTTTATCAACGCATCACCCATTTGAAAAGAACTGGAGGAATTTCGTCGGGACCGGCAGCTTTCCCACGCTTTAGTGATCCACTTCCGCTTCCGATGGGGGTTCAAGGAATCGCAGTTGGTGACACAGGAGTAACTACATTAGCGCGGCCAGCTAAACTGCCCCTTGTAGTATCCGACCCAACGGTCGAACCTTTGCTGTTTGCCATGAATAGGCTCCCCAATCCTACCGCATATCGTTTCACTGACCGGGATCCGCCGTCCATTGGTGTCGCGAATAAGTTTGAACAGCGTTTGACTATTACCTGAAGCGGCTGCTACTTCCATTTCTTCGCCTACCTTGACCCATCAATTTTCGCGGTCCTTCCTAGGGTTTTTCGTAACTTGCTTTTGTAGATGTCTTCGTATCCGATTCATCTCCTTACAGTTCAAGACCTGATGGTTTTGCTCCATTAGGCTGACCGACTCTTGAGAAATCCAGTGTCCCCGATGGACATCTTATCTAGGACCACAGGCAAAACCTGCATCGCCTGTTTAATATGGGCTCGTTGCTCATCTACATTACTGTTCGTCGTAGATCCTGGCTCATATGGTAACCTCTGTTCATAAATGGTGCAAACTTCTGGATCAGACAAATGTTGTACGGCTAACTGGGTTTGTGGTTTGCGTCGATGACCATGGAGCTGGAGTGATAATCGCATTATAACTAACGTATGGTCCAACTCTACGTACGTGGACCAGTAGGATGTAGAGTTCTGAACAGAACTGCGCCATCTGTAGCTTATTGCGATATGATCGATATGGCTCAGAATACATGTAAAGTTAGAGCGATGTTTTGCTGTGACGCGAGCCGTGCCGGAAACTTGTACTAGAGAGGAATGACCGATTGCCTGCAAAAAACTGAAGAAGCCCACTTCCGTTATCTGTGCTTTGAGCGGGTAAGGCACAAAGCCAAACTTAACAAGCCTTTGAATCACCAAGTTTCCCAACATAAGCTTTGAAATCACCAGCTAACACTACATTATCAGAGCCTTTGCTGCTGAGAACGAGAGTGGCGAGTTCATCGTGTAATTCATACTTAGGCGTGTCAGAGCTGCAGTCTGTTGGGACGTATACTGAAATCACAAACAAACTGTGCTGGACACAGCTATCCTTTCGGACGCCAGTTGACCCTTGGAGTCTTACGACTATAAACAGGTATACAGTCCTAAAGGGCAGCTTCAGCTTTGTCAGGCAAGACTATTCCTACAACTCGTTGACCCACAGCTCTAGCTGCTTTATCTCCTGAAGTGCGCAGGAAATATCCTGATGTGGTATCAGGAGCAGCTGGTCGAATCACACTGCTCGGGTCCTGGATACGCGTTTCACTTACGCAGCAGACATCAATCTTCAGAAAATCAACTGTGAGTGCTAGGCACGCGTGCTGACCGGTCTGCATGAGAGCAGTCATGTTAAAGGAGCCGAGATTCAGAGGCTGACGAGGCTTGAGAAACTGTGAGTTACAAGATAGAGGGTTATTTACAACATTATTTGACAGTGAACCACCGCTGTGAGTATCGGCCGTGTTATCAGTGGGAGCATTATGGGTGGATAGAGAGGGCAAAGAGAGGTGATTGGAGGCAAAAGACAGGTTGAATAAAAGAGAGGGAACTCTGAGCAGTAGCCCACTTATCATTACCCACCCCGCTCGATGCAATGGTCAGAGCGGTCCTGTTTACCCTGCACGACGACCGACGCAGTATGGGTTTTTTTGTATTCGTGCAGTTCATGAGAGATGTTAGACGGGTACTGCTAGGTTGTCCAGCCACAAAGCAGGAGGACGATTAGGGTTCTCAACCAAAGCCTTTTAGTTCTAACAAGAACCTGTCCTCAAGGCAGCGGGGTGGCTGAATGGGAGCTCATTTTACTTGGATCAATTATTCTTCCACTGATTTTACCGACTGAGTTGCCAGCTGAGGTCGACCCCAATCTGGAGGACCAGGAGACTGGATTTCGTCTGGCCTCTAGCCACTGGCCGTTCAGGCATGATCGCATCTCTAGCTCAAGGAAGCCATCCGGTGTAGCTCTTTGGGTCATAGTGGCACGCAAGCCATCATACCATGGCAAGTTGCAGTATCGTCGCGATGGTAGGCTTGATCATGTAAGAAAAATCGGATTTTCTGACAAGGGTACTGATGTTTTCAGTCTTATCGTATAGTCAAGGAAATAAATAAAGTCTAACCTGCAGAGTCCAAATAGACTCTGTACGAACGCTTCTTGTCTCGTCAGCTGCGAGGAGTGTGTTTGGTTAGGTCAGATTTCGACTATACCTCAGTTTCAATACGTCATCAAGACAGGATATTAGCAAACAAACATACCACAAAACTCCCCCCCCCAAAAAAAAGCATTGGTTGCCTCTCTTTCTCAATGATATTTCGCGAAACGTTTGGCTGTAATGGTATTGTGCAGTTGTAGCACACTTATGTGGGGAATGCTGTAGCAATAGAACGGGGTGAGAGTCAATCCGATCGGACCAACCAATTAAGAGACGTAGCCCAAAAAACCGACGGTGAATATGCCGGAAACACCTCACAACAGACAAAAAGAGGTATCCCGAATTGTTGACGGACCGCAGCGGAATCTCAAGCAACCAGTAAGATAGCCCATGTGAGGGGCTACCGATTAAGCAGCCAACCAGATCAATCGGACCAACCGAACGGAAAATGTGGTCATAAGAATCAACCTAATGGTGGCAGGCACCTGTTCAGAACGGAACAGAAATACTCAAACAGTCGGATAATGGATTTTGCTACATCACGGTCTGGAAAGGAACTATGCAAACGGTTGTGCATGTTTTACCGACTTTACTTGTTTGACTATTGAAAAACAGACGTGTCTCACCCGTCTTGCTTTCTTTGTTACAATACGTTTAGAACTAACTGTCGCTCCAATACTGTCTTGCGCATCACGTGACACTCAGGCGATGATTACGGCAACTTTGAATGTACACGCGCAAACAGATCACGTGCGATTGATTAGTGGTGCACTAGATTTAGGAGCATTTCTCTCTTGAACCGACATCGGCATGTCGATATCAATACGGCGTGGGATGCGTTTAGTGTCCCCGGTGACAGATGTAAGCAAAATTCCGGAATGGGATGAATCTATTGACTGAGTAAAACACATCCCATCGACTGTCGAACATGTTCCCATTGTATATCAGAAAAGGGATGGAGAGAAATCCTATTTTGTGCCCAGGCATCTCCTTCTATATGTTGTGTACAAACATGTGGCAAATACTGCCCTCAATTCATATAAACAATAAGATATGGGTGTGCATTCAAATTCATTCGTTTTTACAACACCCTCCCCGTGTGACGGCTTAGGTCAGCTGAATAATGGTTCGATGTTTCGCTTACTCTTTTTCGGCTTTCGGTCGCGATTATGGACAAAGGAACGAGGTGAATGCACACGGACAACGCAATTCGACAACAGTGTCTATCTCGAATTGTGATCACCGCAACTTTCGCCGCACACGTGACAGAAATTCCTCAAGTGAAGTTTCTTCTTTCATATTTTCTTTATCTCAAATCTATCAACCCTACCTGTCAGAAAATTTGGAAAAGCACAAAGCCGTTACCAGTGTTTTTATTCCAACATATGGCAATCGACTGCATCCAGGTTGATTTGATTGTGTCACCAGAGGGGTATTCAACCGTGCCTATTGTTGTGATAAAACGAAGTTGTGTCTTGTTCTGCTTGCAGCTTGTTGGACATTGCGAGATGATTCACCATGCAGGATCGAAGCTTAGCTCGTCATGAAAAACTATGGAAGCGCTCGACAGCTATTTCACTTGGTTTGTTGAGTATCGTTTGTAGTGCTTATCCACCAAACCCTAACTGGCATGCAGAACTACAGAGCTAATCGGGCTGGCTATCAATCCATCTATTGTTTGTAGTCAACTCTACATGTTTTGGCGTCCATATGCCATTTGCCTTGAATGCAGCCCAGCTATGTAGGTCCCCTTCATTTAGGCTCCTACCGGAAAGACATCGATTATGGGAGTTGATCATTGTACAGGTGGTCAGTTGTTGGTAGAGCCTAGATCCTGTATATTCAGCTCTCGGGTTGTATGCGGAATTTGATCGACTTGATGATGATGAGGCCTGCTCACCAGCAGATCGACAATTAGAGATACAGGCACTCGTGACGAATCCGCCCTGAAGTCCTTCCGGCTTAAATGCGATGCATCTTTGGAGAATGAAATATTTGAGGAGGTAGCTCACACCTAGTGACCACTATACACCATGCTTTCTTTTACGGAAGGGACAGACTGATCAATGGTACGCCTAATTCTCGTTGGAAATCAGCAGTAAGCGATGAATGAATCTCACTGCAATCAAAAAGTCACTTACGCAGATTATGGTTATGCTGGTACCCGACAAGATCGCATAATGTTAACTTCGTTGTAATTTGTTATCGCTTCGATAATTCATTCCTAGCACATGGAGTCACGTGACATGTTTGCGACCTGGCTGGTAATTCTCTGTTTCCATATGTGAGAAACAACAGGACATTATAGAGGTTATGTTCTGCATAAAACCTGACAGTAGTGCGGGTTATATCCTAATGGATAGGTTAAATGTTACCCCAATAGGTTAGTTCCAGCTATATAATTAATTAGGGTCCTTGTGTGACTCTTCATATCAAGTTTCAGGGTTGATATTCCTCTGAACTAGTGATTACTTGTGCCTATTGGGTATTCTGCTTTCATTGCGATGATGAACAAATATGAAACAAAAATGCTGCGGAAAGTACCTGTCGGACTTTGTGTGCGAATACGTGCAGGCATTCGTCCAAATGGGACCACACATCTCAAGTTCATTTCACGCTGCTCGACTGGTGATTAGCATTAATTTATCTAGGGTGCCATCGATAACCAAGTCGTTTTGTAGGACGAAGGAAGCACAAACAAACCCTACTCTCAACTGTTTTATTTTATTGAATTTAAGCGTGATACATGAAAGTACTTATCACTGAAAAGATTTCTCGGTGCTCACATCCCCTGATCAAGCTAATTTCTCCAGTTTAGATCGAATGGCTGATAAACTATGGAATTCGTGCATCTTGATTTGCATCTCAATGCAAATTACCGGTGGAACTATGGTAGAATGGTCTATTGGTAATGACAACACGTTCGTGTGGACATGCACTCCATGTTATTGACTGTTCAGCATTTACATAAAGCGTGTCACGTGACGCACCGGTTTTTTCGATGCACTCCGAATCTCGCTCGGTCCTGACAGACTGGAGAACATTTTCAATGTTTCAGGTAACAAGCAAATGATGAACTTTTGCGTAGACCTACTTCTTTCCAAATAGTGACAGTGAGGGCAAAATCCGATCTCTGTAGGTCGATGCTTTTTGTCTTCATGGTTATGTGGGGTTTCGCTCGTTGAGTTTACCAGGCAATGCACCCGAAAAAGATCGACAAAATCAATGCAGATAAATACTGCGAAAGAATCTCGCCTGTCAGCAAACATTCTCTGCGGTACTGATGGCGGATATACGCACATCTCGGGACTTATGCTGCGGTCCAAGAATGAACACAATGCAGAGAATTTTGTGCTCAGCAGTTTTCATTTCTACCTTAAACTATGCTGCTCAAGGACTATCGTGAACACGATGAGACTAACCGACAACACAAGCTGTTTTTTATATTAGAAAGCCAACATCAAACCGTACTAGAAGCCGTGAGAAAGCCTTCTCAACAAAATTTATTCATAAAAGCTGACGAGATTGATAAAAGTACGCGGATATTCATTTTAAAACAGTCTGAAAACTAGAACACTAATGAGAATGCGCACTTATATGTAAACGTTGCGTATTCAATAACACAAATTAGTTAGAAATTTTTCAATTAGGCGAAGTCTCCGTTACCCCGGGAAACATCTCTCAAGGCATTGCTGAAATCGAATATGCAGTTTTAACCAGTAGGTGGATTGCCAATGTCGTGCGAGTAAGCATTTCAATAAATTTGACGGACTAAGGATAAGCAGTTTCACTATGTAGTGCTCCTCAACTCAGGCGCTCCATTCACGCGGTTGCCAAACATTCATTTCTTTCGACCACCAACCTTTTGCTTGGTGCTTTGGTTTTGGTTGCTACCTCGCAGCATCGTCAATTAAAGGAAAAAAATAACATAAACATAACGTAAGAAAAAGCCGGAAGCAAAGCAGTAAACGGGAATCACGAAGACAAAGGAGGAGTTCGAATGTAACTACACCAGTGGCCACGAAAACTGAATATATGACTTAATATCTCCAACCACTGGGTGAGCGACTCTCGTGAGCCACAATCCGAAAGTCTGACACGTCCTAGTTGTCCACGGCTATTGGTCAAGGTTTTCATACCTTCTTTCCATGGACTAACAACCTCGACCTATCTTCCAACTACTACCTGCCATGGAAAGCAGAGTACATCAAGGAAGTCTATCGGTGGGCATGCGTAACACGTCTTAACCACTTTAACTTATTTAGGTTCATAATTAATTCCGGAGACCGACCTCTGGTTCGCAACACTCCGTCCCAAAAAATCAGCATTGTTGATACCATGTTCCCATCATGTTGGAGAAATACTACAAAGGAAGGTATGCTCAAACAACGACAGTCTTCAAGTATCTTCTAACCTTAACTGCCATGTTCTGAGGTATGCAAAAGAACGGATCTAACTGCTGCAAGTTACACTCAACCCTTGATGGACAGTCGAACGTCACTCGGATACCACAGATGACTGAGGTTGGCAAAAGTCGGACATCTGTACACCTGGTGAGATGTAATTGTCTAGGCAACAAAATTTACATACTTAGGCTTGAGCTTCTTCTGCCAAGACAAGGTTTGATGTGGAGCCAACCCAGTCCCGCAGCAACACTTTACACTTTGGAAGGGCAAAACGCATCCCAAATATTTTCCACACTATCCAGAAAACTTGTAGCTTGGCTGAATCTTCATACAAAGGAACACTGTTGTCCGCGTATTCCAAGTCAAAAAGTGGAGTGCCTAAGCAAAGATCGATACCGCTATTCTCACACGGGTATAGGGCTATCCTCAAGAACCATTTCAATCACAAAACTGAAGAGGAAGGACGATAAAGATCAATCTGACGAACACTGCCTCTCGTGATAACCTCGTGTTGGAAGATCGCCGTAAGCACAAAAACGTTTACACCTGTTTGCATACCACCAGTGAAAATGAGCAATAAATTTATCTAGCACATGTTTCAATGAGAGGCTACAAAGGAACTGTCCCATAATTCCGGTTACAACTCATATCGGTCGAATTCCCGGTTTTCAGCACTGAAACAATTGTCAGTAGCCAAAGTTGAGGTAATCACCATGAAATAGAGAAGTTCAATGGAGTATGCTCGCGATCGGAGGATCAACGACACCATTGTTAACTGATTTTGGCTTCCAAGAACGTCTTCCGAATGGATAAATAAATGTGTCCAGATGTCCATACTGCCTGCTGTGGTGTTTGCGTACTTGTTTGCTAGTTGTTTTGGCTCGTACCACTAACTCCTCAGGATCATCTCCGTTTACTAGCGCAAAACAAAGAATTTATGGGTTGCTCCCACATTCGCCCACTCGTTGCACACAACGCATTGGTCCGACTGGTATGTGCGACCACGGCCTGAGGCATGAACGACACTGACAAGACGCATCTCTCGTTTATCGATCCACTCCAGCGATCGGCTGTCTTGTCATTCGAGGTTCCATTGCCTCAAGCCTAGGGCTTGGTACTGTACCAGTGCTGATTACCGACGCAACTTGACTGTCCGCCAACGATGGGTTAACACATTCCTTCACATACTTAAATTCAATTGGTTGTGAATTGCATCGGTCACGGGAGAAAACTGACACATACTTCGTACCTATCCACGATTAATTGAGTTCCACTTTCGCTGATTGATGCAACAGACAATGCCGTTGTCGTCTTGACTCATTGAAGTCTAATTTTATTTGGTATTTACTCGTTGATTCTATGGTCATACTCCAAGAAACGTACCATTTTTCAGTCATTTATCTAACAATATGGTGATGAACGATGTAGATCTAGGCTATTGTATAATGTCGTTTTGTTTTACATTGCGCCAAAAATTAAACAACTGTAACGTTCTACTGCGAATTCCCTATTGCTGTTCTATGTGAACTACATTTTCCCACCGACCTTGTCATTACTTTAGAAGTTTTTAACTCAAAACTTTTTCTGCCGGAGCATTCTTTGTAAATAGGTAATAATGTGCTCAACAATCGACTGAGGTATTTCAGCATGAAATTGCCGAAGCGTTGATGCTTATCTCTGAATGAGAAGATATCATACGTAAACCGGCCAAATAAAACAATCTTATGTATCCTATCTAGTTCATTTTAATCGTAAATTTCTGAAGAACTTTGTTAAATCTGTTGAGAGCATATTTCATGATTATTCTTCAATCTCTGAGTTCATTCCAAGATTATCGTTACTACATATGTCTCATTTCTTTGGTTTTTCATCTTGTTTATCAACATGAAATACGGGCTATTTTTCGGAATATATCATAAACACTAGATTGGCTGACCAACGGCCCAGATTCCTATTTAGCAAATCTGGTGTTCTCCAGTCTGTTAGACTTTCACCATTTTTTAACACTTTGTTAGTGAGCTCCCGTCTGGCTCCTTCGGAACAGTAAATGTCATGACCACTTGTCATGCTATTTTAACCAAATAGGACTTTAGTAACCTATCTGCTGATCTTCAAAACATTGTGAGCTATTCCGAACAGTGTGGCCTCTCTCATAACCCTTTCTAGTGTTGTGAGTGTATCTTCACTTAGTCTCGCTCAGCTTCCTGGAATAATCATTACACTCCGCGCACTGTTCGATTACACAGGTTTGAATAGTATTAAATATCTCGAAGTGATATCAGCCACTGAACTCCTCATTTAGTCAGTTTTGTGCGCGAAATGCATTGACCTATCTTTCAAATTTGATAGCTCAGACAATTTTGATAAATCTACACTTACATCTTCCTCTGTTTCCCAATGAGTTTTTGCCAAACTTACTCCTTTTCTCCCCGTAGCATTTTAAGATATTCATATAATCAGTTGAATGGATATCTTCCAAACTGTTTTGTTTCGAAATGATCAAAAACATGTAATTTACACCTTAATGCCTGCGAAAAGCTTGGTAGCTTCACGTGGAGTTACGTATAGTTCACTTGAAGTAGCAGCGGCCTAACTGCAAGTTAAAATGATACTAAGCATATCCTGGGATGATGCTGCATTTAGAATAGTCTGCCCTAAGAGGAACGGAAAGCTGTTCTCTAACCTTCATTCCCATGCAGCAGTGGTAGACGTCCAAAGCATATTAATATTAATAATTTTACTCAATACAAGTTACATATATAGATAGTATTTCTAGTCTCCTCAAGTAACCCACTTCGTCAGACTCAGAGGGACATTGGCCCACGGGGGAACGTCATCCAAGCTCTAGCACCGCATCCGCTCCACCAACGACGTGACACGGAGGCTTTAGACTTTTTGCAAATGAACTATACTGTGGTTAATGACCTGAAGTGTAGTGGTGGTCGACATCCAACACAGTATTATGACTGAATCCAGCAGGATTTCCCTGTTTATCAGCCGGTTTCCGCTGTTCGAATACACGGGCACGGGTTAACTGAGAGTTTTTAGGTTGGTAGGAGTGAGACTTGTTGATTTCATCTAAATAACTGGTCGCACTAAACCGCGGATAGCTTTCATATATAGATTCAAACCCCACTGAAATAGATGATCTTCAACAGTAGAATTGAGGGAAATCTCGTTGCATAATTTGGCTCTGCACAAATGCGAACCAATTCAGCGCCGCGGAGTTTATTCTTGGTCAGCTATTCGCTTACAGTTGCCAGTCATTCAACAAGCCACAGACGTGCACATTTCTGGGCAGAATTAGTCAAGTCAGGTTTGGTGCTTAGCTGTGCACCTGCAGTAGCACGCTCATTTTTTTGATGCACTGAAAAAAACTCTCTGGACGCGAAAGCAATGGCATATTTTTCTGGAAAGTTCTTAAGTGTATGATAACGCCAAAATACAAAGGATTTTGGTCAGTACACTTGACTGACTCTAGCTTAGGGAAAGTTCTGAGCTGCTGAAAACGGTATATATTGGAAAGCACCAAATTTATGAACAAACAAAATAAAAACTCAATGAAAGTACTCTTTTGTGTCTCATAGCCACCAGATACCAGATAAACGGCTGAATATCACCCAGAGATCACAGTAAGATTGGGAAAAGTATATTTTAGGTAAGGAGGTAATAACCGAAGTATTTTGACTTTGAAAAATCTCAGCACAACAGCTGCAATCAAAAGCACAATTTGACTGAGAATGATACAGTTTTTTTCCCCAGGCTGTCATGTGTGCAGTCTCTAAACGTATGAATTTTTACATAATGCAAAACACAGATACGTGACAAAAATGACGCTCCGAAATTTGTGAATGAACGAGCAAAAGAAATAACTCCTAAGTGCTTGGCACTAGTGAGACGTAAATCTGTTTGAGTTAGTTTGAACGCAAAGCGGATGAGTTTGAGTGTGCGTAGGCACACTTTCCGAACTACAATGCTGCCAATGTAAAAGGGAAACACGTACAACATAGTGGTTCTGTAGCGATTGAATGCCATAGTCACATGCAGTACGATGAATTCTACTCAAATTTAAATATGTGCTCAATAGCAAAACATTCATTCTCGTACAACCAGCGTCATCGTGCACGTCTGATTCACTCCATTACGAAAGTTGGTCACGTTTTCTGATTATTGATTTCTAGCGATCAGGCCTTTGACCTAACAGCACTTGATCCACCAATGACAACTATTCATAGCGACTGCAGTTCAACTGCTGCTTGCGCATGTTTTCTCCTATACCTCCCCTGATTAAGATAATACCGTATATTATACACCAAAAATCCAATACATTCAATTACCAACTACATTGTATTCTAATTTCATTTTGTGCAATTCGGTTGCTACAAGTTCTCACACCAACCAGGTCCTCGGGCTTTGCTTCTATTGAAAGATTAAACACTGTCAAAGCGTGCAAGTCTGTCCATTTAAAACGTTTCTCTTCAACACTTATCGTCGGATACTCCCGGAATCATTCCTCCAGTCAGATTGTTAATTTGCAGTAGTCCCACGAGATTGTAGCCTTCCGGGCTGCAACATCCTCCCCGCAAGAAACACATTTGCCGTGCAAGAAAAGTCTTTTCATATGACAATCTACCTCCAGCTTGCAATACCTCCTAACAAAGAAATAATGTGAGCCATCCCGACTAGTGTTTCTTGACAAGGGACTACTGTAATTATAATAGCTTTACACAAACGAGCTACCCTCTCGCACGATATTTTAGCTTCAGTAATTGTGCATATAAATTGATAAAGTACAATAACTTGGCAGTCACTGAAGGACGCATATTCGGCGTCATCTAGCTAGCAAGTTCACAAGTTTGCTTACCCAGGCTAACGACTCACTTCACACTCGCTTGGAAAAGGTGTTTCCCAGCAACCCAGACTGTCCGTCAGAATAAATCGGTCGTAACGAACGTGAAACCTTCATTTTCTCTAATTCGTTTCGTAAGTGCATGTTGTGTCCAAGAATAAGTAAACAGAACGAAAGGGCGTATGCACGGCAGAACTTGTATTCCGGATCGACCTTCGGCAAGTGCACGCGTGAACATGTGTCATTCGGACGAAAGCGGTTATTCGATATTAATCAAACACGGAGCTAGCTGCGTGTGATTGGTAGCGAAGGACAAAACAGAGTGTAATACGGGGAGGCATTGCGCGTACGAGTGCAAGGTGAACGAGACTGGAATGAATCACGAGCGGATGTCAATGACGCATGAACTAGAGTCCCAAAAGTGCATTGCGTTTATTTTCTAATAAATTTCGCTTTCAAGAGTGTTCTGTTTCTACCTAACTGGGGGCTATCTTGATGATGTGTGATGAGACATTTCGGTCCACACAATCAACCTGGAGTACGAAACAACGATATCCAGGAGTGAACTAAAAGGAGACAGCATAAGTATGTTAGATGTATTGCGCACAGACACTTCAACTGCATCTCCGCTGCTGCATTCCACTGGTGTCGTGGACGAACTCTTTGTACACTGAGGGTCACTTGGATATTTGTTTCTATTTTGGTTTTGTGCTACTACCGAGTAGCCCAATATGTGCTGTTAAAAACACTAACTTGGTGGTAAAATGCACATAGGTCCATCAAACCAGACCAATTTGTTAACAGCTTGCTTGCAAGCATTCTTGTTGAGCAGTTGCGAAACGTTAACTCCTATTGCCTGAAAATATTCATTGCTGAAATCAAATCATGGTTGAGATGCTACGAAAATGTGTTGTAATTTTAGGATTGCGCGAGTAAATACCTTGATTTCACCTTAGCTTACCAGGTATGTTTGAGATATTCACAATGCTAACTGAACTTCAAATCAGTCTTTCAATACATCCGCTGAAGTAAAGGTAAACCCAGTACATTTTGCCAGTATTGATCGAATTTTTCTTACCAAACTCTCACTGAAGGAAGGACAGCTGTTTGGGACAAAAGCCAAAAGCAACTCAGATTAGCCCAACTCAGTTCGATGTCAAACTCATTCCGGTCACTTATTCTGAGTCTTTTAAATTACTTGTGGGAATATAGTGAAAATAAACTTATTCGGTGCAGTAATATGGGATTCAAGTGTTAATGATGAAGATAACTGGGAAATGTTCAAGATTTTTTCAACTACAGTTTTATTACCATATGAAACAAATCACACGGGAGGAAATGGCTCTAGTCTGTCCAACTAAGATTCATAAATCCTCCTGCTGATCTCAATGGTGGTGAGAGAAGCTTATTTTACGAGTGGTTTTCTCTTACGTGAAGGTAAAACTGTTGCTTTAAAGAAACATTTCGAACTGAATAAACACCAAGAATTTACTCCAAATGAGTCTCTTAATTGTTCCAACATTTTAGAAAAATCGTACAAACGCGTTCACTTTGGAGCCCGAACAAGGAGGTGAACAGAGCAACATCGGATGGAATGATAAAATATTTAAAAAAAATACTGATAATGTATTTGCACAATCCATTCCTTATTTTGGCATAGTATTCGAGATCATATAGAATAACTCAAAAAAGGAAGCTTTTGTCTTTCACTTGTGAGCTGATGAACAGTAGTTAGGGCACCGACTAAAGCGCCAGAATTTGATGATGCTAGAAATATCCACTTACAATCAAACCAACCCAGGGTTCCCAGGTTTAAATCCCGCTGCCGCCAGTCTTATTTCCATTGAGAGATGGCTTCTCATTGGCCGCTATCCGCTTCCTGAAGAGCTGTACCATTTACGTAAGATATATTCAAAAAAGTAAAGTGTTCTCATTAGAAAAACGTGTGACTTCATCGACGATGTCAAAACTCAGGTTTCACACCAATACTGTTTTAAAATTAGATCCTGTTATTGTTCTAGCTGTCTGTATAGTCCAAGAAAGAGATTTTCTCGGCTCGAGAATGGTTGAAGAACAATCTGTTCTGCTCTGATTCGAACTGGTGGACGGATATATGTTCTTCTGCTTTTTACGCCATTGCTATCTTGCTCATTGCTACTATTAATTTCTTACAAGCGAGATGAAACAGCTGGATTTTACTGTTCTGTTTCTTCCTACTAACTGTAGTGAGAAGACTTTTGCCTACGAATCCTCGACAATCGGTACAAAAAGATCTCTTGTATAGGATGTGTGCTGATCATAACCAAAACCTCGTATATATGCTCATTGCTTCACTGATATTCCTAAATAAGTCTTCCGGTTGTACTGGATTTGATCGATTCGGCACCGATCGGTTCAGACAAACGTTAGCCGCTGACTGGTTCACTGGTCACTTGGTTTACTCCAGCCGATCACGTACTGTCTGCTTCGCTGTCCCCGACCTTGTCCTTGATCCTGGACAGACGATGGAGAGCTGTCTGCCGCGGAAGCAGGACGTCTATTGACAAAGCACCAGCCCAATCCCTCACATTTATAATCTGTTCAGTATTGATTTCACGTGCTAAACTAATCTACAAAAGGGGGACAACTTTTTTTCAGACATTTGTTAAAATTTGTGATAGTACGCTGACCGGTGATAACAAGTTAGATAATAGTTGACTTGCGTACAGAATTGGAGTTCAGCTTCTGTCAGTTAAATTTCACTTTGTTGTGACTCATCACGAGTGGTCTACCGTCGTCTCTCTGTGTGTTTCACCATTCCGATGCACAAGGGATTGACTTATCCCCGATGATAGGAAAAATGGGGACCCCCTGTAGCTTGAATAGTGCAGTTATTCCAGGGGTAAGATGTTCGCCCCTTTTCACACCATCTCGAAGAACACTCCTCAGATTAGTCGGTTAGGTTTATGAAACAAGCAAGCATCGCAGTTCCTTTTAATTGGGAATTTCATCTAAAGTAAAAAAAACCTTCAAAATATCAAGAATAAAATCCATCAAGATGATTTTTACCAAGTCGGGAACGGAGTAAACTGAACTATGTCGTAAGTCCCCCTGTAGTAGGTGCACGGAAGACGTATTATGCCGCGAAAATAATTCACCTAACTGCGCGTATTGGGTTAGACTGCCTTTAAGCTGACCTGCCTAGATAGCACAGCGGTCTATTGCTTTAATAGTGGAAATACTTTGTATAGATACCAAATTTTAGCTTCTTGTTGCACGACGAGTACTTTTGGGGCACCGTCGTCACACTATCTGCGCCAGCGGGCAAAGCCCCACTCCGAGCCAGGCTGTCTTGAACTACCACAGTGACTCGTGACAGTCGGCCAGAGTATCGAATCCAGCTAGTAGAACTTCCTTGGAAGAGGCCAGCAGCACTATATTCGGGCCATTTAGCCTCTCCTCCAGCATCGCGAGCATCCTGTCCCTTAGTATTGTTTGTCGCGAAACCAATTTACCAGAGCAACTGACTTCCATTCAGAAGAACAAGTTCCAAGCCGTATTTAGAATCACACCAAAATTAGGTTAACTATGTTAATCACACGGCCCCTAGCCAAATCTACCAAGGTGGTACTGCGGTGCTTGAACCCATAAGTCTTTTCGTATAATGTGGCTGCATTGAGTGGTAAAAACTGCACCTAATGGATAATGAGCGGGGACAGAAAATACAGTACTTGCGGAAAGTATGATTTTAGTCTTTCTCCCAGCGTTGAAAGCGTAAATCTATGCTAGTGAACCTCACGCAGTTGATGACAAGCAAACAAGGACCTCATCTCATACAGGTTAAATGTCATGACTGAAGCAAATCAGCTAAAAGAAACAAATTCTATTGATGTTTAGTGGTTTACTGGGAAAACCATCATGTTAGTAACAGCGTTGTTGGTAGATGCTGTGATTCCTCAGTGTTTCGGCTACCACGGGTAACGATTCTCAAGAAAAGTTTACAATAAAATAACTCTAAGGGAACGTCCACATATAGACAGATGTTTTGTTGTGTGTGTATGTGTGTGTGTTTTTGTGTGGTGGGTGAGTAAATCGATGTCTTTCGCACTGTTTACATCGGTTGTGAAGAAGTCATCTTGCATTATGACCATTGGGACGCTTACTCGCTGGTGAGATTAGAGCTGTCCGAATCTCGGAAATCTCTGCCCCGTCTTTGCGATTGCTACACGCGGGGTGGAGCTTCCGCATACTTGTTCTCAGCACACATTCTGAATCCGGGTTGAAGCACTTTGGCGTTTTCGTCATCTATGCCGTGCTCCTCAGCTATGGAATGAAGACCAATAGCAGAGTTTCGCTCCAGTTTTTCTAAAGCCGTCTTTTCTGAAAGTCTGTATTTGTCTTTTCTCTCATGTTCTGCTATTCTTATCTTGAGTTGTCTACTGTTTTGTCTGATGTATTCTACCGGGCACTCCTCACAAATGATTTTATAGTTGCAGTCTTTTGGTCTTGAAGGCTGACGGAATCTCCAGCCTTTGTGAGGTGGCATTTTAGAGTGTCATCCATGCGCAAGAATGTATAAATAATGAGATCTCTGGGAATCTTTCTGATTGCCTCAGAAGTGTCTGATCCATATGGAATCCGAGTTGAAGCCACTATCTGTCTTTCTTTTATTGGCCTTGGTTTTCAGCTTGGGTACGTCCAATTGTTTTCTTATAAGGTATGACCGATAGTTATTGTCTTGTAGGAAGTTGTTTGGGCGCATCAGTTCTGTTTTACGATCGGTGTCATCGTTGAAGAGTTTTTCAACTCTGTTAGCCAGAGAGAAAATAAGTGTTCGTTTCACACATTGTGGATGAACTGAATTGAAGTGTAAACATTTGTGTGAATGTGTGGGTCTTCTGTAAATACTGATGTTAGGTTTTCTAGATTTGTTCATTTCTAGTCGATAGTCTAATAAATTGATGAGGCCAAAGGTGTTTTCCCTCGCTTGTTAAGTTAATAGAACTGTATGGCCGGATGAGATAGTAGGAGGGGTTGTCTTTTTGTTCTGATTTGATAACCGCAAAGGTATCATCAACATATCGTACATAGATACGTGGGGGGTGAGTGGAAGTCATCGGTGTTTTAGATCCAGTTGAATGCATAAAACGGTTTTCTACGATAGATGATATGGGAGATCTCGTGGCAATACCATCAGTTTGCCTGTACAAATAGAATTTGAAAGTAAAGAATTTTGATGTGAGATGAAGTTCTACACCGGAGATATGATTTCTGACGGGGTGACGGGAGTTCGCTCTTCTGAGGAGCCACCGGAAGTCACTAAGGAATGTATATAATCTAAACTGTATTTATTAGGTACACTTGTATATACGGGAACCACATTGGAACTCAGGGCAATTGCCTCGCTTTTTAATTCGAAGGGAGTGACTTATCACTATTTTCTGACACCGTTTTATTAGAACTCTGAGATAATTTGCTAAGTTGTATATTCCGATAGGTGTGTAGTCAACAGTCGAGTGAATGGATACATACGGTTCGTGGATCATTGCTAGGCCATAAAACCCTCCAGGTTTATGCGTTTCTGAAGTCAACGAAAACCAAAATACTTTCCGAGTTTTTCCTTCACATGTGGACTTTTTCTCTGTTGAGAGTAATATCTACTCTTTTCTCCTCTATTCCTTCGTAAATAGTCGGAAGCCTTTCACTCGTTGCCTAATCTATTTAGAACAACTGTGAAATTCCCTTTGTCGGTTTTTATGATGTGGAATGAATAATCCAGTTCTAAGTTTGTCGGGGCCCTTTTTTCTCCAAATGTAATGTTTCGTGTAATAGATTGCCGGTTCTTACGAATGTTACTTATCCCTAGTCTAGCCCGAATGGCATTTTTCTGGATGGGATTTGTTAAGGCTCTTTCCAGTGCAGGCATAACGGCTTCAGTCATCAGCGGCCTTTCGTGAGGATTTGAAACGCCGACTTTTTTGCAGTAATTGAAATTCTGTGAATGCTAGAGATCTGTTGGATAAGCTTCTAAAGCGACTTTTGGGATTTGTCATGGCTGGATGGCGAGCTTCTGTCTTCGATCCGCCCTCTGGGTCGTGTTTTGAAATGTTAGTTTGACACACTTGTTGTTTTTTTCGTGACAGTCACGTTTTAGGTTCAGAATTCACCACAGATGTTGTCGTAGTTCGAGGGAACAGTTATCTTCGAGCACAGATGACGTCTAGATCAGTGAAACCATGGTCATTTCAGAGGTACAGTTTTCATAATAGTCCCCCAACAGCGTTGATTTTTTTTAATATGTCGGAACTGAGATCATTTCGGAGCGTATCGAATGAACGAAGTGCCATGTGATATGTAGTAAGCAAGTGTTTATTGTTCGGTAACCCAGTGTTGTCGGAAAAGATGGTAGTAAGTCGACATTTCGGTTACCGAGGGTAACCTTTCTCGAGTCCAGTTTGCGATATACCTACTTACTGCTGATTCTTCACACGAGAATTTTTGGTGTAAAAATGACTTAGGTAATGCAGAACACAGGATAGTTATACTTATCTGCAAACTGAGAAGGTTGGTCCTCTGCACAAGAAGTTGAAATAAGTCAATAAGAGGGAATGCAAACGACATGATATGACAAATGACATACACTCCAAATATTATGACACAGGTTGACATGTAGACGAGTACCTCAAATTTTCTATCTGTAGCTCAAACTCTCTCATGTTTGTGAGCCAGTAGCTCGCTGGAAATGGCGGATTTTACCAAAAATCGATTCAACATTTGACTGAAAGTGAGAGAAAGAAAGTAGAACTCAAAGTATCTTCGTATTTACTGACGAAGAAGTGTTAGTGAAAGAGAGATTATTGGGCCGTGTGTGTCAAGTTGCCACTTTTCATATAGACGATTAACCGAATCACGAAACCCGCTAAAACAATCACGCTATGACAAAAAACCAACAGGGGTATTGAGATGTAGCAAAATACTGAAGTCCAATCCCCGATTTTAGTAGAACGGTTCACGAACCAGACTCATACAATCACGCTTGTCAGCCGAGATCCCAGATGGGTTTCGGTGTTAATGCATTGCGTTGATGAATACCAACAAAAAGCACAAAACAGGTTCACTGTGTTTCTATAGATTTTCTATGACGAGATAAGCACGGATCCTGCCTGATGAATAATTTCATAAATTCTGTCGTTTTTTTTTTATTCAGCGAATGAACTGCTTTTTCAGTGACTACATAATATGTTCTACTTGTTCTCCTTGATTAAATAAGTGCTAAGTTCGTAAGGTTTTGTCCGAGAGCAAGCAAACAGTAATCTATTTCCTCAGTCTATTCACCTCTATTTTACTATATAATAATAACAGCATTTTTGGAAGAGTTGCGGCCAACGAGAAGCTGACTGTCAGAGAAACATACGGCTGGCGGAATTCGGTTGCCAGATTCGAACCCGGGGCAGAAAGACCCAAAGTCCACCATGATGACCGTATGACCACCACTAGCTGTGGAATTGCTTCACTCTATGATGCAATGTGTACTCAATACTACTTTACTATTATGCGACCATCTCCTGTGAGAGGATGAGTCGGCTTCTCAAATGTCTCCGATGATAGCCGTCCACGCGTTCAAGTCCGCGACAAGATCAGCATAACATAAAGTTCAGTTGTTGCGCCAGTCGCGTGCTCCGAAGACGGACTGAAGGTCAATGCAATCTACTACTGTCTTAATATTGCTAATCCATGTCTTCAGTTGACCACGAGGGTGACATTTCCAGTCGGAGCAGGATGACAGCAGTAGGCTCCTCTTTGTGGGTTCCGTTTCGGGTCGTTGAAGGATACGGCCGAACTACTGTAGGTGACGTCGTTGGAAAAAAGTAGAAAGTAGTTCTGTATTCACACAGTGTTGACTCACGGCAGGGTTTGCGATGCGATATACCACTTGATTTTAACCATTTAGCGTAGGTACCACTGGTCGAAGCTCTTCAGCTTTTTTTGCATAGTCTACTCTCAACGGCCAGGTTTAGCACGCTTAAGAACTGAGCAGACGGAAGCTTGGTATACTTGCAGCTTCGTGTGGAGTCTTATTTCTCCGGGAGGCAATAAGGCTTTCCACTCTCACTGCGCAGTCTACACGAAGTTTAATCTCGTCCCTGACTCGGCAGTTTGTCTGGATAATAGAACCTGGGTACTTGAAGTGCTGCTCCTGTTCCAGTGTCTCGCCATTTACGCGTATGAAATGTGTTGGACCTTGCAAAGTCGTGAAGAACTTTGTTTTTGTAGTGTTTGTCTCCAGACTACCAGCCTTAGCTTCACGTGAAATACGGTCAAGAACCGGCTTCAGATTTCAGGATCCTCTCCTAGAATGAGTGTCGTCGGAGAATTCGAGGTCTGTAATCCCAGAATTGTGGCCAAGTTATATTCTTCGAAAATTGTTGAGGCAGCGATGCGTAATCAGTCTACAGCGTAATTAAACGAGACAGGTATTAGAGGACACCTTGTGAGACGCCGGAGTAGAGTGGGAACTCTGGTGACTGTTCTCTGTAGGCGCGGATGGACAACTGTGTCGTCGAGTGGTACGATCTAAGCAATCTGGTATAGTTTTCTGGCTCTCAAGCTCCTCGCAGTACGCTCCAGAGTAATTGACCGTCACTAAGTTCGAAGGCTGCCCGAAAGTTAATGAAGCACCCAGTGGTGGGCTGTTGAAATTTAGTGATGTTCCAGATTTCGCAGCAGCACAAAGACCTGATCAACACTACCTCTTACCCGACAAAAGCCACACCGGTTGGAGCGTGTTGGAGTCCCAAACAGCAACAAAATGATCTAGAAGAATAGCTTGGCCAGAAAAGCTTCTCAAAGTCTCTAACCGTGGCTGCAGCTTCCATGCGGCCCGCAATTCCAAACCAGTATCGATTACGGCTGCTCTTCGCTGAGCGTGTAGCTCGGTTGCAATGATAGCGGTAGTCAGGTGAATTTGGGGGATTCTCTCCTTCTTAGCCTAAGCGCAGCGGATAAAGGTTTTCAAAGGGATCCGATCTTTCCTATGCCATTTTGTTTTCCTAGCTTTTCAAGGGAAGCGCTGGCGACAGATACTGTTATCTGCATCCATTATTCTTTTACGCTACAGTCCTGGTCGATCGCACCTAGTCTGGATGAAATCGAGTTGGACTCAGCTTGAACGTCATCCGGGGTTGTTAGCTTAGATGTACCTACTCTTGAGTAAGGACGAGATTTTTGTCATACTGAAGAATGAAGCTTGAGGCGAGCGCCTACTAGTGTGTGGTCCTTGCGGTTGGCGTTGCCCGTCACGCAGGCCTCGTAAACCCGACAGTTTTCGGTCGATGATTTCCAACGAGAACGCACCAAGATGTAGTCGATTTTGGTGCGCTGTCCTACTGCCTTTGAAGTACCAACTCAACAGGTGATTTTTTTTTGATGCTGGAAGCGGGAGTTGGTGACAACCAGTCGACTTAGGTCTCCAAACGTGACCAAAAGGTTGACATTCTTGCATCGCTCGCCGAGGCCGAATTTCCGCAGCATATGTTGGGTATGCTCATCTGGTGGCCCCTTGCGGGCGTTCTTATATCTAGAAATTGGCAGGATATCGCACCTGAGAACCAGATTGACTGAATTCTAAAGCTCATTGTAGAATACATCTTTAGTGGTTGGCTCAGCCTGTAGTGTTGTGGCGTAGACTGTATTCACGGTCTAGTTCAGCAGAGTGCTTCTGAACCTTGTCATGGTAATTCTTGGTGAACTTGGTTTCCACGAGAACAAGGCATCGTGAGCCAGACCGTTCATTGCGATCGCAACCCTATGAAGCCCGGAACTGTCTACTGGCCTACTTTGGTAAATTCATTGGAATATCGAATGCCGGAGTTCGGTGGGTCTACTTTGAATAGACAAGCTACGTCAGTTCCGTAGTCGTAGAGTGTACGCATGGTAATACGCTGACTATTTGTATTTAAGAGAGTTCTGAAATCCCAGCAGGATGAGTATGCTCGTAACCCTGTGTTCAACTTTAGATTCCCAGCTCGTGTTTGGGTCACCCCAGCCACTGGGGAAGCACACGGCGCATCGCTTGCTAGAGACGCCGTAGCATGACCAGTGCAAATTGTACAGACAAAATCCAGGAAGAGATTTAGGAATAGTCTTCGAAGTGGCGTCCATAGCACCATTCTGTTTTTGTTCCAGGTGGCACTTCTACAGCGTGCACAGTGGAGTCCTACCTATCGGGTAACAAATTCGTGTGTTGATAGCAGGATCATACCCCTTTCGGATGGTGGTCTATCAATCCGGGACGCCCACCCTGTCCAAATGATCTTGTACATGATTGCCAGTGGCTCGCTAGGAGCTCGTTCGCCATTCAGTATTGGTGACTAGGACCCGGGGGTCCATGCAAACCTGTTAATTGGGTGAATTTCCTCGGTACCAGCTGGATCTATGGATCTCGTCCACCTATGCAGTAGTATCCGCCTTCATATGCTGGGTGCCGTCTCACCGAGGTTTTCAGGCCTTGGTTACCCTCCACCTGGTGTGGCTCCCCTGTCGAGAGGTTTTCTGGGGTGTGGCAGCTGATTCATGCCTCTGATTCGTGTAGCCACAGATGAAAGAGATGGAAGATACCCCAAGGGGCACAACAGTCTACAAACTCGGTGCTACTCCTCTCAGCCATCCCATACACTCGTTACGAGTATTATTCAGCAACACATAGTTCGTGAACTTCCTAATGCTTGCTACGATCTTTTTAGTTTCGAAGTTCTAGGAAAGGCATGTTAAACTTTGCAAAATTTAAAATGGAACTCGAGTTTTGTTAAACTCCTGATCGTTTATGGTTACGTGGCAAGATGTCGAACTTTTCACGTTAAGCTCAACAGTCACGAGTTTACAGAAACTCGTGGCCTGAGCTGCGAAAATCAATTAACGACAAACACATCTGTGGTACGGAATCTAAAGAAATCAAAAAGTTCACCAAGAGAATGGACAAAAAGCTATCGGACAGATAGAATCTGATATCGGCTTCATGCCAAAAACCCTTTGTTTTGCGGTGTAATAAAACAGAGTGGTTGTGCCGTTGTTTCAGTCAGATACAGGCGAACTACCGCTCGCAACACGGCTGTGCGTTACAGGATAGCTCAGTCAGTTTTACACACCTATCACAGTCGTTTTCCCTTCTGACCTTGTTACATCTGCTTTCGGCTGTCTTGTATCCTCAATTTTTTGTGTTTTCTATCTACGTCACACCATCGGCAGTCGAACACAAACAGTTGAAACTAATAGTGTGTCCTAATAAGGCATTATTCATCAACATTAGCACGTACTACTAACCATTCAGTTTGCGCGTTGGCAATAAAAATGTATTCACATTTTCCAAATACGTCCATCAAAAAACCTTTCAAATTTAGGTTACGCACCATCGTCCAAACACAGTCCGTTCATGACATCAGAAGCGACCTAACTAGATGTATTAGATTAGTGGAATTCGTTGTTTTGTTTCTCGTTAGACGACTTACCATCGAAACCTGGGAGGGACAACAGTTCATTGACGTTTGCTGCCGAATGACGATGGTTTTTGTACTTCTGTTTGGTTTGGTTCAGTTCAGTTCAACCCGATTATGTTGTGGAAACAGAGTACCAAATTACCACTGTCCCAAACAGTCCTCACTCGTGTAGGTCATTGGGATTTTCGTATCTAAACAACGAAAGCGACAACAACAACAACCAACGATTAGGAAACAGTAGAAGCTGGTTATTGCATTCAAATCGAAAGTAGTATACTGAACCTAATCGAAGTCCGACACCCTCAAACCGGCGGTCAGAACAAAGTCAGCTTGACTCTGAATTGCTCATACTTTTCTAGATTAATCCAAGCAGTGGCACTAGGAAAAAGTAATCATCGAGCACGGGGTTACAGTTACCTATTAGCAGTCTAAAATCATATGGTCACCGACTGAAACATCACGTGAAGCACAGCGTGAATGAAACTAGTTAACCTCAATTCCCTTTGACCCGAAAACACATAGGAACTATCGAAACAGCGACCGAACGAAACAAGCAGAACACAATAGAACTCACATTACCAAGTCATTTCGAGGTTTGTATTTGTGTGGCCTACTTATGTAGACAGTATGTCGAATAATGAGCCATTAGAAGCAAAAAAATGTTTTTCAAATGGTAAAATATTTGGTTAAATATCCATAGATAGGTTTCAACTGAACTGAGATTCAGTAACAGAGAGTACATGAAAACTAAGTTTCGTATTTTATAAGCGACTCAGCTTTCATGGTTACTTGTCGATCACCCTTACGGTATCGATAAGTTCGACTGGGAAAATTACCGCGCTGCTGATCTATTCATCCTAACCTGAAATCCAGTCTCTCAGTACTGCCATCGTTCATTCGGCCTTGACGTGTTGAGATAAAGAAGCCATTTCGGATAAACAGTTCTCAAACACACCTGAGCTGCTCCCTGTTCGGTGAATGTGCACTGTTGGTGATATCCCACAAAGGTATGGCAGGAGTATATTATTTCCGTGGTGCTCAATGGGACATCGAGCTTTGCTGCAACATGATGAATCATCTTATGCAAAACCACAAAACCTATTTCCAACTGTTTTTGTTTTGGCTTACTATAAATGAGGTCTGAGCAAATTCGAATCTTTCAGTATCAAACAGTATTAAAGTTTTACAACAAAACTCGCGCGTGCCCTTCGTTCACTGCTTTTATACCGTGGTAGATCAGATGATATGGCTTAGATGGTGTATGGTATCCAGTTTGTATCCAGTTTCTCCTGTTTATTCAAAAACTAGGCAACAGTATCATTTGTTTCATTAGCTACAGGAATCTGCGTTCTCTTTTCCACGAAGCGTCAGATTAGCAAACAAAAATCCCGAAATCCTACTGATAAGGATATTTGACTACGGAGCCAGATGCAGCCTTTCCAATGAGGTTCAGATGCGGAAAACTATCGGCAAAAACGAATTATCAGATTCCGGATCAGTTGCTTGGTATTTTATGCTTGAAGCCACTACCGGACCTCACTCAAGGTCTTTGTTTGAAACTATTCTTTCAAACTAGGTTCGTGATTCAGTTCACGTCCGGCCAGAGATTATCCAATCGACAGAGGAATATAAACGGAATCCAATTTCCTGGATTATGTTTATTCTGTTCATTTCAGTTCAGTTCCGCTTCAGTCCCTATTCTTCTTATTACGGAACAGAACGAATCCATCTGTCCGAGTTTCGTTCAATGATCGTTGAGTGGTTTATGTCTGTGAACTGACTGAGCATTGTGAGCACGGCTGCTCTGATGACAAACCGGCACCGGCATAACTTGGTTCCAATTTTTGCAGAACAGTAACAGGTCCTGAGACGAGATGGCTACAGTCTGTACAATTAAGATGTCACGGAGTTGTCGATTGTTCTATTGAAAATACTTCATGCTGCCGGTTTTCAACGCATTCATACCTGTACAAACAATCTAATAGAACACACGAAGAACAACACAAGGTGGCGAACAAGTTCGTTTTCATAATCATGCCATTTTATCATAGTTTATATGGACAATTTTGAGTGAAGAAACAAAACTAAACATAGGGCAATGTATCGAAACTAAAGACACAGTTGTGACCAAGTTTTACACGTATGATCCAGATCCATCTCTAAATAGTGAGTGGGTGTCGTTGTCGAACTTCCGTAATTTGGCCGGAACGTTTCGGTCACATTCACTTAGTTGTTGGACTCAACACAGCACTTCTTATTACCTTAACTGCTCCAGTATTCAAACAAGCCGGAAGGTGCTCACAGACACGTTGGCGTAAGGGCCTGATCGTACGGCCAAGGTATACAGCTCCACAGGAACATGTAAATGAGTGCGCAGAACGAGACCATAAAACCTGATACCCTATCCTTTAATCGTAGATATACAACTGGCGTTGATGTAGGCAGAATATGGAGCTTTGCCGTACTCATAATTAACAACAGTTGAAGTTAAAAACAGTTACATTATCCTGACCTACTTCCTCTGCTACTAAGGGAAATCTTGACAGTGGTAAATAGCATAGTCACAGCATTAAGTCACTTTCAGTCTTATCGAGAACTTTTTTGTCTGACTAATATATTCACGTATGTTGTACAATAAGTATGGATAGCAAAGTGTAGTGTTACCATTTTCATTTACGTGATAGGTCGGGTATGCGTTGAGGAAAGCGAGTAGTCTTGAATGCTGGGAATTCCTTGTCGTAACTTGGGATGGAAAAACGGAATCCGTGTGAAGTGGGATGGGGTCAAATGATCGCAATCAGATTCGACGAATTTTAGTTCAATGAATGGGTCAAGCATGAACTGTTATCTTTGAAGGGACTTATGAAACTGCAGTGGAAATGAAAAATAGTAGATTTTGAGGATTAATATGAACGGCTTCAGTCACCGACATCGTTTCCTATTCAACTGCTCTTTTGAGAGTGTAGCGGGATTTATGGATCACTATAAACGAGTCCTCCTCTCCCACGCACAGTAATTTCACTGAAGGTGATCTTTTTATGAGCACATTCAAACCAAGCCAACTTGTACTATTACTCCCACTCATATAGCAACCAGGCTCAGTAAGTTGCTTAACGAAAGGCCTCCGTTGTACTTAGGCCCCTACAGGGAAGTCGTCCAGCATAGAAGTCACTTGCTGTGCGGGGAATGCTCTTCTAACATTCAAAGCCAGTGTCGGAAAGGCGCCGTATCATGAGGTTTATAATTTCAATAGAAAGTTGAGAACCAGTCCGTGAAGCCTTCTGGTTGAGGTGTTAGACTTACAATCGCTCGTCCTGGGTTCGACTCCTAGTTGGGACTTGATGGATATGCAATGCAGATGAGTCCTAACAAGAAGGAAACACCTGTACTGGGCTTCCTTAGTTTTCAGTGTTTTGAACGTTCACAAAACATGATGAATCGTACCATTTAGAACTCTAATCTCTTATTGCCCTTACTCCGTAACCTGTTAAGGAAACTGCTTTATCGTTCGACCTACGTAGCGCGTCATGCAGCTTGGGCTTACAGTATCGTCTTAACTAGGCATAATTATCCTATTTATATGAAAGTCCTGGACAGGATTGGAAATTCGAATACCACAACGGGATTTTTCATCAAAAGTCGCTATTTTCTGTCCTTCCGTTCATTGATTCTGATACCATTTGGCTAGAGCGTATCCGTTTAAGCATCTGATAAGCATTGCTTCTTCATTTACTGAGCCATCATGCGGAATCAGTGCACAAGTAGTCAAACAAAACCGCGGAAGCACTGCTGGCTCAAACGCCCTATCAATATCACCAGTATAGTGAATGTATGCCGAGTTTTGTGGGACCGCACTATAAGTCACGTGACACGCAGAGCACAAATAAGCAACTGTCATGGGGAAGGACTCTGATTTCAAGAAGTCCTTCATCCACTGTATAAGTGATTTCTTCAGTCAGAAAGTATTCAGCTTCTTGGTCAACAGGATGAGTTCCGCCTTGCACAAAACCTTTCTGGGATGAACAGAGATGATGGGAGTAGAGTAGCCCTCACGCCTTTCCGACCACACAGCTAAAGCCGACTGGGGATTGCTCAACAGTTACAATTATTTCTCGCCCTTGAACACTGGGAACAAGAGGGCTTTCTTCCACCGAACCGGAAATTTCTGTTGTTCCAGCGAGTCACTGATCAGCCTAGTGAGCGAAGATGTAAGTAAGTGCGATAATTCCTGTAGCACAAGTGAACGAATCCTCCCTGGACCAGGTGACCGATATAGAAGGAATGTCTGGAGGGTAACAGCTACCTCATCTACCGTACATAAGGGCACTTTCATGCTGAGGACTCTAAAGGGCGTTTGAGGCGATGACAGTACCCCCAGGGGCACAAAGGCGGCCGTAGCAATGGGGCTCAAAAGCTTATTTTTAAACTCCGAGTCTGAAAATACTTCATTTTCCAGCACTGCAAGGATACCTGGACAGTGAATGGTCCTTATTCTCAAGCATGCAGACTGTCTTTTCGAGGCCGTAACCGAATGAACTGAAAGACTCTGTTCGGATCCTCGACTTTTTGTGGTTTTCAGCACTTAAAACAGTTTTATGACTTATTCATACCCTTCGTGTCCAGCACCGAAGGACTGAAAGTGTTACCAGGCTCGATTTCTTTGACGAAGCTGGCTCTGCAACTCTTCGTCGAACTCCGTTGGGCTATTCGCTTTTTTACTCGGCTTGTGTAGTACTCAGGGACCAAGATTTCTCCTCGGAGTTTTCTGGTATTCTATCTGCTAAATACAAAAAGAACACAAAAAACACTCCATGATTCCATGACTCACACTCACATTACACGAACACCGAAATGGCTGCTTACAGCCTGCCTGTAGCACTGTTACCCCTCACGAAAGAACACTGTTCGCAGGGTTACATACTTTCTCATCACACAAAAACCAGGAGTATTCGGATTATCGCGACGACTTATGAGGTAAGCCATTTCACAGGACCGTCATCGGCCACAGTGCCACAAATCAATGAATTAGTAAGGCCTTGTATTTTACCCGGCCCCACAGGTATGGTTATCAAATTGTAGTATGCAAGGACCAGTGCTTCTCCACGGGGTTTGCTCATGTTCAACCTGAAAAACAAAAACACAGTTAACTTCATGAGTCCGAAGATCAGTAAATGTCTCATCTGGGAACCAAACTTACATAATTCGAACACCAAAAAGACTACCTATAGCCTGATCACTACAATTGTGTCGAGGTGCAAACACGTCTTCTAATTGAAAGGGATCCCAGGATTGGTCTACTCCGCCTCTACCGATTGAATTTCATGGAAGAACAGCAAAACGCCTCTCTCATTCTGCCGAAGGGGATGCACCAAATATCAGGTCAGTGAAGAGATTTCTGTTGAATCAGCGCACCGCCCTTCCAGTGGATAACGAGAATCACTTAGTCTCTGACCAAAGGTGGCGGGATGTCAAAACCGGCTACTTCAGAGACTGTTGGTGATAACACCAGTTCAAAGACTGATGCTTGCTCAAGGTGATGTGCAACAAGGTAGCATACTGCCTCAGGTAGACAACGAGAGAACTTATCCAAGGTGAGGCAGTGGGTATTTAATACCTAAAGAATGTGGGGTCCGTCGAAGTTGTATAGCACAAAACAATGGCTGTCCATCGCCCATCGACTAGTGTAATCCAGGATCTCCCGCACTTCGGTAGCCGATGTGAGGTAGATGATTCTGGACCACAGTTGGAGTTTTACTTTACACCACAACATCTATTTATACTCACGCTTTTCGATATAGGTTTCCAGGAAATGTACTGGGACACCATTCGGTACGTAAGAGGTAAGTCCCCTGATAGCCCATGTACGCCCTGGGTTCATATAACAGAGCAGCCTCTGAGTTCGCAATTCCTCTGTTAACCAAATCGCAGCCAAAGCAACGATGAACGTCGTTCTCTGATCAGCTTTAGGGTCTCCAGTCCACCTGGCTAGTTCAACAGTCCCCGAACATTAGACAGCAGTATGTTGGCAGGTACCCTCGAGTCACCCGTAGTCCGAAGGTGTCCTACTGTAAAGCCTTTGAGAGCGGGGGTTTGCCGGAAGAAGGATCGATAGTGGTGAGCTAAGCAGCTGGATCCTGCTTTGCACCACACAAAATTCCCAGGTGTATAGGTTTACCCTGTCGTTCTCTGCGCTCACATCATTCCTGTAGCTTTTGGTTAAGCTTCTACCGATCCTCGAAAGACAAGTTTTAAAATAGCAGAACAAGGTCTAATCATCAGCTCCCGCAGCTACTCCTGAAAGTTAGAACCAAATTCAGAGGCTTGGTTAGCCGGTTTTGTAAGCTTTATCCAGAGTAAAAGCAACCCCAAAGCAGACCGCCTCAGCAATTGCCACCCTCCACCCCGTGAGTAACACTCAGAATCAGTCTCGGCAACATCAGATCATGGTGCAACCTGTCCAAAGACGATGTTGTGGTAGCTACAAGGGTTTTAACCTCTGGGAAATGCTGTGCTCAGGGAGGCTGAGCTTACTTCGGGGTACTGGTAAACTTCTGCCATTTCCCGTCTGCTCTTTAGTAGATCCAGTATCGCTTACCCACTTAAGTATCTCGGGGATAAATGGTTGTTTTACGCATCACTGTCTGGTCTATCAAAAGCATGAGGCTGTTATCGACCGAGTTTGTACTTTTCTAGCAGCTGCGATGAGATTTGACAGGCCTCGTGAAGAAAGAGGCGAATATGATAATGATGGTTTAGTTATATTCACAGCCTTACCCATCGGTCTTGTTAAGGAGTACTCTTGGGCCCGAGAAATGTCCACCCGGGGGCTGAACTTTGACAGAGATACCGTTTAAGAAAACAACGCCTATATTTGAGCTGTTACATTGACATCCATATATTTTGGATCCATTTTAATGGAGGTGATGTGACGCAATGATATCTGACTCCATAATCTGGTCTCAGGCTGACTGGAAGTGTCATTCCTAAACGCTTGAGTTCCCCTATAAATATTTCTGACGACCCTCTTTCGTCCCCCTGAGGGCCAACCAGGGGCACGGTCGATGCTCTCACTTCTCTAGTCTATCAAGTAACCGAATCATTAAACTCATCAGGGAAGTCTGTACGATATTTTTTCTCAGACTACTCGATAGCTTTTGATTCCAAATCGGTGGTGGACTTTTCAGCGGTGCTTTCCTTATTTGTTCTCCTCCTACATTAGAGGCTTATCAACCTGATCTCCGGCTCATTTATTTAAATCTGCCAGTGACGTGGCTCTTTGTTAAATTATTTATGAACCCAGAATTTACATAATTTCGCCGCTTATCTGACTCATACCTGAGATTTCTCTGTTCGATCAGGTGTAACCCTAAATCTACCCAGCTGCTTCGGAGACATATTTACCCCTTCTGGATCGGCTTGCTCTTGTGACTCATTGATTATTTCCACAGAACTGATGGCTAGATTCTGTCAACTACTGAAGAATTACTATCAATGAAAATTTGAGTTTATGGAAACACATCGCAAAACTGCGTAGAGAAGATTCACAAACTGTCTTATCCAATACAAAAGCCCAGACATTTGAACTTTACATAGAGTACAGTTCTCCTTTTCGTTTACCAATGTGCTTTGCCTATTTTAGTCTATTGTTCTCTATCTGTTTTCGCTGATCTTCTGAAACAAAGATTCTAAAACTCTTCACCGAGCATTGTTGGTTATTAGTCTGGCATCTTTTATATCATTGAATGAGCCACGTGCAAAGTTGCATGCGCCACGCTTAACCGCGTGTGACAAGTTTGTCCGCAGAACCCTTCAAGATTCCACTTAATCTTTACACCGTGATCTACCTAAGTGTATCTCTCGCGCCAGCTCGCGTTCCTCGTTTCGATCCACACTGCCTTACATCAACATCTGCAGGAACCCTACTGTTCCTTAACTAACTAGAATTTCCAAAAACCGTGCACGAATCTAGCCCGAGTTTCTCAGCAACATTTAATGTGTTGTCATCTTGATTTTTTCTTTCCATTGATTCGATGAGCTACTAACTGAAAACCTTTTCTGACTGAAAAATGAACGTCTGTCTACACAAACGTCTGTACAAATACAAATAAAAAATTAATCAGTGGTAACCGTGGCAGCACTCTCACTGCACAACTGTCCCATTCTTGTTAGGAATTCATCTAACCCCTACTGAGACTTGAACCCAATCTCAAAGATTATGAGTCCGGTTGGCTCTCAACGAGTTGGTTTCGCACTAACGAGAAATGTACGGCACCGGTCAAAAGATCATCATGGTGGACTTCAGAAATTTCTGTCCCGAGTCAGAATTCCGCCACCACCACCACCGGTCATTTTCTCCAATTGGCAGTTTCTGACTGGCCGCATACATATTATATAGTTAGAAGGAAGTGAGTAACGAGAGTAACATAAGCAGTAGTCGACCCAAGTCCCAAGTTTTTCACTAGACTTGAATCAAACAATAAAAAGATATATGAAGCCAAGTCAGATCATGTCGGTAAAAAAAAGTGTACATCCAAATAAAGGTCACACTTCCGGTACCCAGTCGAGCTAAAAAGTAGTCCACTGATAACTACGGTTGAATGTGGCAAAATGAAAGCATGAAATGAGTGGGAAATAAATTTTATCTAAAGGAGAAGACAATTTAAAAAGAAATTGACAACTTGATTGCGAGTGAAAGGTAAGTAAGAAAAGGAGGTGATTTGTGAGCTATCGGACTTGTGTAGATATGGGATGAAACAGACAGTGTAGTTTTACCAAGTAACATGATGTTTTTGAATGATAGATTTGTCAAGGGTCTTTCCGGACATGTTAAAGCACAGGGTGAAAGCATTTTCTGAGATTTAGGGGTTAAATTATTTTCTCTGGACCCAGAGAACAGTGCCAACGAGAGGGGTGATTGAGGGGCTGAGACAGTCAGACAATCCACTGGATAGGGATAAAAAATTTCTTGGCCTCGGCAAATTTAAACCCATAGGAAACAAGGGGGGTATTGTTTCCTACACGCACTCACCTCGACAGGTGAGTGGGGAACGGGAAAAATACATGGAAGAAACAACCAAGGTAGATGGGGGAGAACTGAAGTTGAATTATTCAGAAATATCTCAATGAACTGAAAAAAGCTTCATTATATCCCCATGTGGATAGTGCGATGGTGTAGCCAAGAGTATCACGCATTCAATGGAAAAAAATCGTGCTTGAATAGGCTCTCGACTATATTATCAGCCCCCAAGATTCGTATCATTCATATGTACACGTAAGGAACTCTGTCTGAATATTGGGTTGCACGCATCTTAACAAGATATATCCTTGTTCAATTCGATTTAGTTGTTTAATGGACCAGAGTATATTCGAAAATGCACTCACAGCTCCTCCGCACTCCCCTACCTGACTGAAATGAGACCAAGAAGAGACTCCGTGATTTATTGGTTTAACCATGCAATTATTTTACGGCTAAGAGGTTTGGCGTGGTTTATTCACGTTCCATAGTGAGTGAATCAAGCTTGTGTCTGAAGATACATGAATAGGTTAATTAGCTAATAGGTAAACCTTACATCAAACCGGGTGATGGATTAACATGTGTGCACGAGGGGAGAAATTAACTTGAACGAGTTAGCTTTCTAATTTCTCTTCGAATCAACAACGAGAAATGTAAAGCAATAAGATGACATACACCAGAAAAAAGCTTTTGAATAAGGCAATACAAAGAGCTGGTTTCCGTCTACTAACATTGAGTAAAACCTTTTTTTGAACCAGATAATAGTAACGATGAGAGCAAATTTTTGGTCATTTTTTTGTAAACTGACAAATCATCTTTAAAAGAGTTCCTTTTTCATGCTTGACAGGAATAAAGATAATATACAATTTGGCCGGTTGTAGGTAAAATTGCTCAAAGATTCCTCATTCGGGCTTTTTTAGATTGTATCAGGGCTTCTGTGGTAGTCAGCAGACACTAAAAAATGATTCGCTGCCAGACAGAACTATTTGTCCCGTTTCCTCAAGAATAGATTTTTTTTGTTCTTTACAGTCTGGACTACCACTTCACATACCGTTCTGCTGAAATTGCTCCTTCGAAGATGCCTGGAATGGTTAGTTCACTTAAGTACCACCTAGTGGGGAAAATGTTTCACTAATTGTGGTCATTTTGCATGTTTGCTGTTTGAATTCCAATCCAGGTAAGTTAAATTGGGAAATGAGAAACACTTGGTTGGACACAGTGTGATTTGCCATCATCCAAACTCAACACCTGACTGGTGTTGGTCATTTAATCAAGTCGACCGCAGCTCAGCTCGTGGAGCACTTGTGATACGAAGGAGTTGGTTGGGGGGTTTATACCTGGGTTCGAGTCTCACAGGGACCAAAGAAGTCTCCCATTCGGATGAATACGGAATTGATTGAATGACTCACTTGACGATGCACTATATGGAGAGCACAATAAGGGGAACTGATATCACAACTTAAATGATGCGGATATCCCTCCACGGGAAGTGTGATCCTCAAATGTGGAATTTGTGAATGAGGTTAATTGGTAGCATAGATCTATTCACTACCAACGATTATTAGATACCTAAATACCTGTTGACGCAAATCCTGTTTTCTTTTCATGATATTTCCTACCCACTTACAACGGACAGCAGTTTGATACTACGGAACAATTTTTTCATGACAATCCAATGACCTTCAGTTCACTAATTATATATATATATATATATATATATATATATATATATACTACATTCGCCTTGTTATAGTCAGTGGGTCATGTAGATGTAACGAGACCAAGTTGGAATGCGAATACTGATAAGCGAGATAGTGGTAATCCCAGGTTACCACAACAGCGCTGAATGTGGTGTTGCCGTCTCCAAAACAGTAAGTAGCACTAGATCTTTACCGAGTCGGCTCTAGTGAAGTCACGATTCACGCACGGTTTGAGGTCTCATTCCAGGGCGGATATTTCCTTGGAACTTACTTGCTAATCTTTCGCGGACACCTCCACAGTTCGTTCAAAGTTGTGGTCGTGGAAGCAGACGTTTTCGCTCCTGTTATCTCCTCGGTTATTGTGAGAAGTATGATTTATTAATCTTATAACAAGCATATTTTTCTACCACGGAAAATCCACACGAAACCTCACTAGAAGAATATCCTTCAGAAGATTCACATGCACTAATGGGCAACGGCAATCGGGCCAAGAGTCACAAGAGAAGTGGTTTTCCCTATACTTCAATCTGCATTTATGCTTTAATTGAACAGCTAATTCACAATCATCCTTCCCAAATAATTCGTTGTTGGCAGTGCCGGTGCAGTTTAGTATGTTTTATTAGAGAGAATTAAATCAAATCGTTGAGGTACATTTCATTAAATCGAAGTATCACCATATGTGTTTTGCTTATATCACAGAAAACGACAGAGTAAAGCAAAGAAAATGAATTTACATGAAATACAGAGGTGACACTGGTATTTTGTATTCTTGCACTGCTGGAGATACAGAACTTTACTATTGTGTACGGGTTTAAATTCATGTTCTACTTTCTATAGTTTAAGAACTGACCTCAGTTTGGAAAGGAAAGAAGCATACAGGTTCACTGTGGTGGATGTGCTCTGCTGCGTTCATTTGGACGGATGTTGTCCACGGAATTATTGACAGTATGTGGGACGTGAATCGTTTGTTGCAAGTGTAAGCTGTGTACGCAGTCACGTGGGGCCAAGTAAGGCCTTTCGGTGCTCAACGAATCAAAATACAAGAATGACTCAACTCCGAACTCCGATTGGTTAGAACGAACCATTCGTGGTGTGGGTGGATCCAGGGTGCTGAGCGTGTGTGCGTGCCTGCGTGTTATATCAACTAAAAAATCAATAAGTATGTCAGCCTGGACGGAATGCAGTCGATGGTTCGTTTAGTGATTGAACCGCAACACCGGGTAACCAGTACGATCTATTTGAGTATTGTTCAAAGCTCTAGATGTGGCCTCAGCTCAACTAGCACGGAACACGTGATACTTACACGTGAATTTGAATCCAACCGAGGCGAAAGAATTTTAACAATTGGACTGAAACTATAGGGGAGCAAAATTCGCGAAAGCCAAATTCAGATCAAATGGGTTCAGCTACCAAGTACGCAACAATTTACTCGAGGAGTGGGGGAAAAATAGTTCTAATGAAATGACTGGTGACGCAATATTAACGCCCAATTTATACGTAACGCATAAGTACCCCAATGGGTATGTGCATCCCAGCTGAAATTCCGTGGGTAAGCACTGCTGACACTGCCTTGTGAATTAATTCATAACCATCAACTACTGACAGTGATTTTTCAAAATTTCGGAAATCTATCTTGTCTAAAATAACTCTGTAACGAAGCGAAGAAAAATGTGGGAAGTTCAGTGAATAGTTACTTGAGAGGTCCTATCACCCCCTTCGAACTCAAGTTTGTTAGATGCTAGGGTAAATGTGTATTTCCTCTGTGATTTACGGATCTCGCTAGTGTGGTCTCATGATGTCAAAGTTGCACTGAATAAGTTGTCAACTGGTGATTATCCCAATTTAAAAAGTAACGCGGTAACGGAAGCACAACTGAAGTTTTCACGAAACCATTCCGCAAGAAGCACCCGTGGTTTGTCTCGTCATAGACACCACTATTCTCACCAAGGCCGGTGAAATCATATTTTCAACAGATAGAAACCGGCCAAAATTCTCAGAAACACTTCTGAAGAGGAACACCTTATCAAACTAAAGTAATGAAATATGGTGAATCGACAGGAGATAAAACACGTAGTAAATCAGCCAAATAACACATTTAACCGATATACTTAGCCTATTTAATCAGACAATCATGAGACGTTTTGAGGTGATCCAAATGTGGAAAGTCTTTGGCCTCGGCGGGATTCGAACCCACGCATGGTCACCACCCTCGCTTTAGTACCGCGAGTGCTCTACCAGCTGAGCTACGAGGCCACGCCGGAGAACCTTGGACTTTCTGCAAATGGATCACAGTATACCCGCCCAAATTACAGTAGCACATGGCATCCACCACAGTGAACTAGCTTGTAATTTGACTGCCTATAGCAGGATTTCCCTTTGTACTAACCGGACTCCACCAGTTAAGTGCATTGGGCATGTTTACATGAGACGGTCAATTATTTATCCACGTGAGCAAAAATCAATCCACAGATAACGATTATTCCCATTCCTCTTTCTTACAGATAAGTCAATATTTCTTCTGGTTTTCTTCCCCTGACACCAAGATTCTATACGGGATATCCAATAGAAGCAACTGCGAATAGTCTTGGCAAAATGGGGATCATGAACTAAAAGAACGGTTTTGAAAAAAATTCTGTTCTTTTGGCTTAACGCTGAAGCAATCGAAGAATGTCTCGATCAAGGAGGAGTGCTTTACGGCACCTTAGACGAGATATCTCATTCTATTTGATAACAAATGAGATTAAGTTCCCACCGTTGTGGTTGACTCTAGGGTCTAGTTTTTGATGGCATTTGTTTATAAACTTTTGTGTCAGAAACCATGCTTCTGGAAGGCCATTCCCTCCTATGTGTACTCACATCACTCAATGTGTCATGAAAGCTTTCGTAGGTACTAATCGGTTTTTTACACCTATAATGCGGTCTTTCGTAATGGACACGAGCAAAACCATTTGGAATGCAACTCCCAATTCTCTCTTTCTCACGGAAGTCAGGTGACTTACTGTTCATCTGATCAGATCAATAACGACTACGTGACTTTTAGGCAAAGACTGGATGCTTGTTGTCCGTTAACAGAGAGATTCTACTTTGCCAAGAACTATCCCGTCTTTTTGAGCGCACATTATTCGATGAGTGCAATAATTTTATGGTAACAGAACTTTACCATTTTCACCGTAGAGACGTTCGTAATTTGAGAAATAAACTTATTATTCTCAGTAGAAACAAGTTTATATCCGGGGTTACATAACTACTCCAAGTAATGAACCGTCAGATTTTACGGGTCAAGGCACAGTGATGAATAAAACAAGTTTACCGATTGCAAATCCCAGTATTAAGGTTTTTAGTAGATTAAATTTGAATGGTGACGTAGCTATAAGTTTTCAAATTTTTCTGACCCACATATACTCCTAGAGACTAGATAAGAGATGTCAAAATAGAACTGATATGGACAAACAACCTGATAGTAATCAGTAAACCGAATTTTTGTGCGCATCAAGATCAAAGCGTAATCGAGAAACTACCCTTCCCGTTTCCCACCTCACCCTCGCTGTTTGTTAGGGTACGCGAGCATCATAGAACAGGGGAGTTATAACAATGCTGGAGGGGATTGGATTGAAACGTGAAATTTTTGTCCCGCTGGAACTACAGAAAAACAATTTGGCATGCAGTAGTTGGTACTGTTTACAGGGGATCATAAGGAAAACTATTTTCACGATTCGTTCATTTTTTTTTACCGAGTTCAGTGATCGGTTCCTCGGCACAGAATGGAGAATCAGAACTAACTATCTTCAAGCCGAGGTGTGGGATCTTAAAATTTAATTTCAAATCAGGAAAACAGCAAGGCAAGCCCTACAGAAAGCGTTCATGGACATAGGTAAATTACTTCTGACAGAACAATGTTTTTTTCAACGCAAATGGTCAAGTAACTCGTCTGTTATTATTATTATTATAGTTATTATTATTATTATTATTATTATTATTATTATTATTATTCATGGAAAACCCACTTGCTCTTTTCGTATCCAAAGGTCTAACACCGCTAGCCGGAGTCGAACCACCGACATCCCATTCACCGAGCAAAGGCACTACCAGCCGAACCATAGCGGCATGGCTAGCCGGGTATGAATAACGCAAGTTAAAACCCAGTGATGCGCGAACCACCATTCCAGTGATACACAGCAACGGCCCCAGCTTTCATCATGGGGCTGGGCTAGTCGACCACTTTCATTATATAAAATTTCGGCTCCTGGTGCCAGTATTACATTCTATGGACGTTTCGTTCTCAAAATATCAAACCGGTAAATTCAACTAGCAAGTATCGGAGATTCGACGGTTAATTCTCTGATCGCGATGGACAAAGTTCAGAAGAGTCCCGTTTACCGGCGAATACAGGAATGACGTCTACTTCATACAGAGCCGAAAACATTGGTCTTGTGGATTTGTCAATTGCTGAATGTAATTCAAGTAAGCGAATAGTATGGACCACTTGCCAAATGTTCGGAGCCCTCAGTGGGATAATGGAGAGTTATTATTGGATGAAAACTCAGTATCGGACTATTCATCATTTCAACAAACTGAGACCGAACCACTTTATCACCATTTGTAGTTGAGCGGCCGTAACTGAGGAATTCTTAGTCAGGCCAAGTGCGGAATAACACCACTGTTAGTAGAATTTCCATGACAGTTTTGAGGCCATCCAAAGTGAATTTCGGCTATAGGATCACAGAGTAGAGCGGACAGATGACACATTTGACGTTGGACAATCCGTCCAAGAAGAAGTGGGTGCAGAATCTGGACCTCAAATCCCTTCGAAAATGTATATTCACTTGGATGGAATAACTGTTGCAAGGCAGAATGCAAAAGTGCTGAATCACCCTCAGTTCGTGATCACGCAAAATAATACATGGAAAAGTCCTCCTAGAAGAGGTGATGAGTCAATAAATGTAAGTGGATCTTTCGCAGATGGCTTCCAGTTCTCTTTTATTATCATTTTATTACCCTAGCTTAATATATAACAAAGATAAACTATTCCCGGAAGGGGATCGCAGTCGGTTTGAGGAAGTTAGTTAGGGAAAGTGACCGGTAGTGGCCGCAGGGTTCAAACCCGGGACAGAAAGGTCTAAAGCCCCCCATGATGGGAGTTTGACCACCGTAAAAGGCGGATGAATTTCTGAAGATAATCTTCCCAGGGCCAACTGCACGCAGGTTTGATCCACCAAGATCCCACTGCAGAGGGACAATAACCCAAAATAGGTTATTGTCGTTGTGTGTGCAAAACCCGTTATCCCTAAATTAGAGCTTCACATATTCTTGCGAGGCACATTTATAATAGTCATAATGAACTGAATTGACAGGACATACTGGAACTTCCCCATCCAGAACTAAGCGAATATAAACAGCAAGCAGACCAAGGCTGCGAAATAACACGTTAATTGTACAGCAGATTTGATTTATATAAATATGTTAAGTCAGAGAAACAATTGGTAGACTAGAAGTTAACCAATCACAGGGAGCTTTTGTAGCACCTGTCCACGGCGATTCGGACTTGCTGAGGCTCATCCGCGTGCGTAGCTACGAAGCTGTACCTGACCGTATCACGTGTGACAGCTGCTGAATCACCGGAACATTCCACATTACGGTTGCATTCACTGGCATCTATGATGTTCTGCTCATCCCTTACCGAATTCCGGGAGATCTTTTGGAAGTTCATATTGATCAAGTTCATCAGGAACTGCAGAGCACGTGCATTGATTCGGAAGGTTTGATTTTTGATGTCCGCTGTAATTCGTTATTTGTCTAGCTCCAGTGGGGACTCAGTTTTAAAGGAACAATAATCGGTAATGACAGAGAATAAAGGCCATCTGTGCACTTCATTATCCCCGCAGTTGTCGAGCTTCAGGTGCCATTTACTGCAATGCAAAAAGGGAAGATATTTGATATTTGAGTGGTATTAGATTTGACTTGTATGTAATGTGAGCCGTCATGCAGCGCCAATGCTAAACTTGACACTGAAAACCATGGAAGCTATTCCTCCCATTTTAAGAATCATGGGCAGTACTCTCAGGCCCTTACGGATAAGTCTCCCACCACGGAAGCTGATTGCTATGCAAATGGCGTTTTGATGCCTTTGAAAGGTCAGTGACGGAAGCTCGCTGTGCGGTGTACCGATGAAGTTGAACTAACCATCGTGAGCTAGCCCGGATAACTCAGTGGTTAGGTGTTCAACGCACGACTGTTCACCTCGGGTTCGAGTCCCCGTGGGGGCTAGGTGGATGTGCCCTGCCGATGAATCCTAACGGGGAAGAAACAGCCGTACGGTGCTTCCATGGCTTTCAGTGGTGAGTTTAACATCGAAACAACGTGGGGATTCTTTACACATACCACCGATTTTTGTTAAGAAGTGTTATATCACGTACTAACAAAGATTTACGTACCTTGTGGAAACATGGAATGTACTTTGCAGCTATTTCGTTTGGTTTCGTTAGGGTCACCCATTTCACATAGTGCTTATCTGCCAAATTCCATCTGTCTAAAAGCTGCCGAACTTCACAGGCAGGATTTCAAATCTTTCGTACTGTTTATTGGGGTGCCCGAGGTGCGTCTCACTGGATTGGTACATATCAATGTAACATAATTAAAATACCAAAACACTTGTTACAAGAAGCCTTGATAGAAATGGGTTATAAATAACCCTAGCATGCTGAAATATTTTCCTCACTTGATTTTCAAACTCCATTTCTACTAAGACACTGTATGAAATGAGATCTTCACTTGTTTTTCCCACCGGTCAATTTTACACCTTCAAGCACGTCATACCATTCGCGAAAACCATACATTTTTGGCTAGCACGACAACGCACGCAATCAGTTAATCCTACCCCCATTGGTACAATGTTCTTGAAGCTATTTGAACCCCTCATGAACCCGCGTTAACCAGTTGCCTAGAAATCGTTGATTGTATGGGAATTTTTTCTCCATTACTTTCTGCCTGGGTAGAAGATTTACCGGACCATTCTAGCAAGCATTCTATAAGGCATACCACCGAGTTGGTCACGTTATGATTCATTGGGAAATTTCAAAAACAATAACGATTTCAGATTGCATTATTCGCACGCGAAGCCTGAATCTTATGTAATGGAAAATCCATTTGCATTTTTCATCTCCGAAGGTCCAAAGCTGTGAGCCGGAATCGAACTGGTGACATTCCGCCCACCGGGTAGATGCTCTACCAGATTCCGGCTAGCTGTGTTGGACTTTTAAATGTGAAAAATGCAAGTAGATTTTGCGTTAGATAATGACTTCATCCTCAGCTGGGGTCAAGTCTTTGTATGTTCATTTCGAGGTTTTGAGCACTCGTGAGAACTTATGGGAAACGTTGGAAATCCTTTTTCTCTCCGCGGACCAATTTATCGGAGCCGCAAGTTGAGACCGAAAGTATCTTAGGTACTAAAGCTTGTTCTATCCTCGGTGGGTGAGTTAACCCATGCTGCTGAGCAGTTAGTTCGTTGTTCCGAAAATTGCAGCTGGATAGGATGCGTGAGTGTTTGTGTGTGCTGAAGACACATGTGGTCCTTCGGTAGACTTTTGGACACCAGAATACGGGAATCAAGCAACTGAATAGACTAATTAAAAGTTACGGTTAAAGAGAGGTAAAGAGCGGTGATTTCACGGGGTCTAAAGAAGTTCATGTAACAGGGAAACAAGATTTATCGACTCCCATATCCAGCTAACAGGAATAAATGTTAGGCAGGTACAAGAATTCAAAAGGAAGGTGTGAGGGAAAGTTTAGGGCCATAGTGAATGACAAGCGATAAAAACTCAGTGTTTCCTATTTCTTTTTTGTTTTTCTATAAACTAAACCGTAATTAATATTTCAACGAGTACTAACCAGCCTTAAACAGTTGTGCCGGTTTCGGTATTTCTTCTTCTGATTCAATGAACAATTGTTTTCCCATACAATAATGATCAAATGTAAAGCGCAGGAGTATTTTGCTAACATTTAGCCTTTGAAAAGTACTAAAGAAAGGCTATTGTAGGATATACTGCACTGGTCAGGGAGTCCAAGTTTCCACAGGCTGCAGTATTGCGGACCTTGAACTTACGGATGATGTAGAGATACTCGGGGAGAACCTCACCAAAGTGCTACCGGCACCTGATCGGGGTGATAAATATGCCTCGGAGACTGGTCTTGAGTTGAACACCAGAGAAACTAAGATGTTCGTGATAGCTATTAGTCATGCAAACCAAATACCACAACTGGAAGGCCAATCAGTAGAAACTGTCTCAGATCTTACGTATCTTGGCTCCATCATCCTACCAAACGAACAAGCTGCAGATAATGTCAAACAGTGTATTGAAATAGCCCGAATGGCGTTTCTACAGTTCCAAATCATCCTGTGGCAACGGAGTCAGGTTAGTCTCAAGACTAAGCTCAGGATTTTTACTGCAGCAGTCGGACCAGTCTTACTATTCACTTGCGAAGCTTGGTCATTTGGAGTTGAGGATATCGGGCGATAAAAAGTTTCTGATCACTGGTGCCTTGAATCTACTCTAAAAATAAGATAGAGCGACAGAATCCCCAATGAAAACATCAGAAATCGCTGCCACATCACCCGTCTTTCAAAGCCCATACAACTTCGCCGACCTCAGTGGCTTCGGGACTTTCTCAGTAAACCTGACCGCGCCCCAACCAGCTCTGTCCAGACTAGCGTCACCGACGAGGAGGACAATTAAAATCCTGGCTGGATACCATTTTCGAAGACAAATTAACTTGGCCTGCGAATGATGTATAGTAATCGTCAATAGAAATCTAACCGGGTAGACATCCGCAAGGACCTCGCCGGCGAACTCCCATCATGGATGGCCGCGATCAGAGACATTCATGAAGCCAGCTTATTCTCCCCACGGAGCAAGCCGCAGATTCATTACGAGGGGTGAAATTTACGTACTACTGGTAGTCTTGGGAGTTCAGATCATAAAAAGCGGATTCAAGTCCTATTTGCGGGGATTATGACAATGGTTAGACAGTAGTGCTAACTATTGGTCAACGGCACTACTTTACTCTACTGTGGTCAGTTAAATGCTGTTGCTGAGAGCACACTCAAGGCAGAAGAGAAAATCAAACAGGACAAACGATAGATCTGGTTCCCACTAGTTTTTTACCTATTTGACAGTAATATCAACTGTTCACTGCTGAAAATAAATTGAAAAAACATTCGGAGAAATTCAACTCCATCAATCTTTAGAAACGATATTTTCTTATGAAATGTATTTGAATCGTGAAATAGTCGTTGCTTGTATGCAAACAGTCGAAGCCGAGTTCGTGCATTCGGCAATCTTTCCCCTGAGTTCATTACGGAAAGTGATATCTGTCAGGGTTGCCCTCATTCAACCTTCCTCTTAAATTTTGTAGATGAATTGATTCGTGAGAAAGCCCTCTCTTCGTGTGAGAATAGTAGCGCCGACCTTTTCTCAGACAGTCAACTGTCTGACTTCGAATATGCAAACAATACTGTTCTTCTGAGTGAAGGTCCAGGTAAGTTGCAAGCTCTTTTAGATAGCTTTAACAACAGTGTGAGAATGTTTGGGATGCGTTTTCCACCTTCAAAGTGTAAAATGCTTTTGCAGGACTGGGTTGGCTCAACACCAAACCTTCTGTTGGCCGGGGAAGCTCTAGCTGAAGTGGATAAATTTTATTACCTGGGTAGTTACATCTCACCAGGTGGACAGATAACGGATGAAGTGTCATCGCGTATACAGAGGGCGCGTTTGACTTTTGCCAACCTCCGTCGGCTGTGGCACCGGCGTGACATCCGATTGTCTGTTAAGGGTAGAGTGTACACTGCGGTGGTTAGGTCTGTTCTTTCATACGGTTCAGGAACATGGCCGTTGAGGGTAGAAGATAGACAAAGGCTGTCGATGTTGGGGCACCGATGTCTCCGTAGGATTGTCCGAGTATGGTGGGAACACCGTATCAGAAATGCTGAGGTTCGGCGTAAGGTGTTGGGAACCAGAGGTCAGTCTTTGGATGAAGTGCTGAATCTACACAGGTTAATGTGGTTGGGACATGTGTTACGAATGCCCACCGATAGACTTCCTCAGCATACGCTGTTCTCTGAGACAGGTAGTGACTGGAAGGTAGGTCGAGGTGGTCAGTCCATGACATGGCAAAAAGGTATGAAAGCCTTGACCAGTGGACTTGGCCACGTATGACTTGTTAGACTTCCAGGTTGGGGTCCACGTGAGCCGCCTACCGAATGGTTGGAGACATTGAGTGATATGACTAGGTGTCGCGGTCGATGGCGTAGTTGCACTCGGGCCCTTTGCTTGTCCTCTTGATTTCCACTTGGTACTTCTTTTTTGGATGTTTATCACCAGTGCTTCTATTCTTTTCGCCCTTTACTGGAAAATGTCTGAAGGTAGCCACAGAAACCGGAGCGCAGGAGTGCGAGGTTATTGGTTGAATAAACTGAAACCGAAACTGGAAAATCTGTATCAGATACTCACATACTCAACCGAATGTGCGAGAAACCTCTTATCTCTTGGTTTCCGTTCACCCTATGTTCGCTTAGATAGACAGAACTTATAAACCTGCCGGAAAGGCTTCATTTACAACCACAAGGTGATTTGCGTAGCCCAAATCTAGGTCCATTAAGATGCTTTCAATGACTTGCATGGTGACACTGAGATGCCTAATGATTTGCGTGCTGTTTGCTTCTGATGCACGGGACAGATTTCGCTTTTTACTTCGAACTGACCACTCTATCCGGTCTGTTGGAGTTGAACTGAGTAGTCACTGGACATATTTTAACATAAACTGAATACTCGCACCACATGTCCACCCCCCACTCCGGTATGGCTCAAACTTCTCTCAGAGCCATCAGTTCACCTAGTCAACATACAACAGCACTACCAAATGATTACCACCCCCGTTAAAACCCTTGGGAAAAATGTTCACTACCCATTTATTCTGAAGTTATTGAAATAAAACTTCTTAACCGGTATTCAAGCCATAGAAGGACGTCCTGGGGAAATATTTTACAATTTATAACCACACGGAACGGTATTCTGTCTTTTTTACGAAAAGTCCTTTACATTCCAACAGTAAAACTAATTAATCATAAGACGTTCCAATTCCCCTCTTTAACACGTACATGTAGTAAACTTACGGCTAAAGTCAACGATAAAACCAATCCATTTATCCATACTTCGAATTATTAAACAAAGCAACTCGGAAATATCACCCAGGGAAAGACCAGATTAAATCAAAGAAAACAAGTCAGTTTTTAATTATTTAAATAATTTCTGTTTATTCTGTGACTGGTTCATATAGTATCTCTCCGACCGGACGGAGAGCTGTTCATACTGACTCGAAAACAGTGGACGATTTGGTGATCCCTTCCTGTTCAGTGATCCTCGTTTTCTGACGGGATGTGATTTTGGAAATGTTTGTTCCATTGGCGGTACTCATTGGTAAACACGGCCTCGTCTGGGTAGAGTTGCCCATTGGCCGAGTTTAGCTTAGGAGGCTCCAATATCTCACCAGTAATTTGAGTTTGATAGGATCGTTTACGTTCCTCTACACGTCGTTCGCAGGCTATACCCGCATAACCTCGGGGACAGACACAACGACATTTTTTCCACAGTCTGTCCGGCACGTACAACTGACCGTCGTTGGCACACAAGGGCATACATTGTCGTACCAAATATTGCAAGCGAAGACTGTACTCTCCGTTTGCACTGCGTGGAGCAAAAATGGCTTGAGCATCTAGAATAAACGGGGTGATGGTTAGACAATAACAGATGAACAATGGAATCCAGTAGGTAGACATGTGTTTTGTGTGGGACTCAAAGGAAGATTCGGGCACTATGCAAAACAATTGCGACCGCAGATTTGGTTTTTGTCAGGGAATAGCACTCGATTCGTTAGTCAACCAGTAAGTCAGTCACGGCCAGAGTGCCCCCAATGTTCAAAAGCAGTCACTTGTTGTCTTTTATACTCGAGCATTTCTTAATGTCGTGACATTATTGGAGCCTGAATATTTACTCAACACCCACTCTGACCACGAGTGGGAGTATTTTCCTTTTTCACATTGGTTGGTGTTTGGGTATAGGATCTAATGTCTGCTATGAGGACATTATGGTTTGAGGGTAAAAGGAAGGAGGGGGGGGGGGGGGGTCGATTTGTCCCAACCATAATTTAGTCGTGATAATTCGACACATCTTTCACCTACCACTGACCATTTTGTCTACCAACGACAAACAAAATAACATAAAAACATTTTCCGCATGTTTTGGTCATGTTTGTCTCATTGCTATCCTGGCTAACCAATCGAGATCTGGCGAGGCTAGTTTGAGTAAACACATAGGACCAAAAATCAGTTTAGTCTAAACACATCTGAGGAGAACAAAAAGGCAGGGTCGAGCAGCGCGCGGGGGGAGGGCGGTTGGTTGGTGAACAGGTGTGAAGGTCAGTCAGTCACCTTGATCAATTGCGATAACATTTGTTTGATCATTCCCGAGGACATCTGTGAGTTCTGACTAATTTTGTCCACTATAGTTTAGCAGATCTGGTTTGGAAAGAATTGTTAATTATGGATATAAGTACTATGGTATGGTATCAAAAGAGATTACAACCATAAGGTGCTTACGACCTTTGAAATAGTTTCTCAAATCGAAATTTATGATCTGGTTACGCAATCGTGATGGTATAAAATTGTGTCTTACTTGTTCCACTCGTTTTCTGAGATCAGTTTTGCCACTTACTGGATAAGCTCTGCTTGAACTCATATCTGAGAACCAAACGAATAGGAACAAATCAAACCACGGAGAGTTCTGTAACTTGAATCCAGGTAGACCGAAGTGTGGATTATGCTGTGCAGTTATCCCTCGCTTTGTCGCGGTCTACTTACTGCGGCCTCAATGTATCAGGGGTTTGTCAGCTGGAAAACGTTTTGGCCAGAAGTGGTCCGCGATTATATGGGATTTTGTCCTGATGAAGTCAACCACTCTACAATAGCTCAGGCTGTGGTGCTGGCACAACTACAAGGTGAAGATAACTTCACTCGCGAGCTTCTCTGGAGGGTAACTCCCGCAATAGGTGGGGGATCTTTGTGTTCTTCACAGGGTCTTTTACTGATCTTAGCACATTATCAGATTTAATTAGGAATTCTATGAGTAAGTTCCTAATTGGCTTTTGGCTACTCTATCTCGACACTACCTGGTGAGTGTTCGATGACTATCGGATAGCTCACCACATTCAGGCTTTCTTTTCTATTCTGACGGCTTATGTAGGATTGGTGACGAAGGTAAACCAAAAGTTTATAATGAAAGACTGTATTTTAAATACTCCGCACTTGGTATCCGTCATCAGTGTATTTATGCATATTCTACCGGTCCGAACAGGGAATCAAACCGGTTGTGTTTGCGTGTGTGTTTGTGTATGTGCAAGATAATGAAAGTTCACTTTGTTAGCCACCATCAGACTAAGCGAACCGGATTTCGATGCTTAGTCGCATGCCGATTTCACAATGCCCCTCTGCTTGCACATGTATACTCCAAGCCTATTCGGAATAATCTAGAACTGTCTACGCAAAGTTGATACTACACAAAGTATCCTCGATTTGGCAACGGAATTTGGAGCATAGCCACGCGCCATACACGCACAATTATTTTCGAAAGGTTGAAATTATAAGCAAAATTCTCCTCACAATGAACTCCCTTTTTGTCCTAACCGTCAGCATGTATTATCGTAATTCTAATTGATCTGTCTCGTACAAAAATCGTTGCACTCTAACCTAAGCGGCATAAAATACTCCCACGTATCACTTCATGACTGTTAAACACAAAGGTATTAAGGGTTATCTTCCACTTCCGTGAAGAACATGGCATGATAAAATCCATCAGTTCACCATTTCTTTCACGGTATCAATCAACACACCTGTGAGAATGTGAACAAAAATGGTTAAAATAAGAACCACTCGCTTGAATGCAAACTTCTACCGTAATTTTGATGTTTATGTAATTCGCATCATATTAACATGTTGACTTTTCCACATTGTCATTGAATTATGTTAGCTTTTTAGGCATTGTGTCCAACAATCACTCGTTTGTCTGTAATTCATTGCGCACAACACATTTTCTCCTCGGCAATGCAATGTGGAAAAAGTGCTGTACCACATCTCACGGACATTTAAAATAAACTTCACATCACGAAACAAAATTAGGGCTACTACGCGACAGTTGCAGAAAATGAATCTTGAAATTGTCCACTGTGTACCTGCGGCTAAAACTGAGTAACGCTATCTAACAAATATGTTTACGACCAGGAGAAAATCACCCTCATTGGAGGCCTGGTCTGGCGCGTCAGCTTGCAGCACAGTTATCTTCCTGGCAAAACGCCTGTGCTAATGGAATAAATGAATCCTGCATGATTTATGGCAGCCTTTATCAAACGGCATAATCAGTTTCATAATCACATTATTCCCCCAGAATGAGTTTATCTCATAATTTCTTATCATGGGTGACGCTTTGCGAGCCCGCCAAGTCACACTATGGACCGTAGCAATGAAACGGGTAGCCTGAAATGAGATCAACAATTCAATTTGACTTTGTTCACGATTGCAACAAGTGACCACCTTTGTGGTGTGTGTAATGCCGACTTTAGATCAGTCAAAAGTAGAAGTGAATTACCTCGTCTCATCCCAATTCGTATTGAAATATAGGAATTCATTGAGAAATCTCACTTGATGTGTTTATCACCATATGGGTGTTCGTTTTATTATAAAAATGCAAAACCTATCAATATCCACCGAGCTTTGCTGTAACACCATGTTTCACAAGGATTGCACAAAATAATGCTTATTTACTTGAAAGTGAGTAGCTGATTAGATTTTACAT